>JALBYF010000022.1:0-256699 GCA_023212725.1 Tranzscheliella williamsii
TCCTCAGACTCCCCCCCCAGACTGCGCCCCCCCCCCCCCCCCCCCCCCCCCCCCCCCCCCCCCCCCCCCCTGCCCCCCCCCCCCCCCCCCCGCAGCATCCAAACGTGGGCCATGGGCGAAGCCAGAAAGCGCCTCGAAGCGTCCGGCGACACCTGGCAATACAAGCCCTCGCCAAACTCGGGCCATCCCAACGGCATCTGATTCTCCAACTCATCGCGAAATACCAGCGCCTTCTTGCTCCTCCTACCAAATTGCATTCGCGGCGTACGGCCCGCACGGATAGTACCGAGCCGGTGGATGCCTGCGCATGCCTGCGAATGCCTGCTTTCTTCGCCCTGCTTTTGCGCTTCCCTAGCCGTAGGGGCGGGATACACACTGTCAACGAGCAGGGCAGTGATAAGGTATACTGCAGGGTTTGCGAGTGAAAACTACGAACAAAGAAGTCGAAAAGGGATGGGTGAAGGAGGCTATATGGTGGCGATATAATCTATGCCCTGGCCTAGCGCAGCGCACTGGTCGCCTCTCTGCGCGAGAGGGACGCGTCGCTGCCGGACGGGCCCGAAGCTCATGGCGAATTGATCGGACGCAGACAGGGCGGTCCACCTGGTGTTGCCAGAGGTGGTGCGCTTCAGTGTCGACGCATAGGCGCTGCCGCGGGCGGTCAGGTAGCTGGCCCGTGGCGCTGGCGTGCCGGTGCGGATGAAGGCGAGGAACTGGTCCATGACGGCTGCCATCCAGGGCAGGTCGTCGTCGTCACGGTACGGTAGGCGAAAGCCTGTGCCGCTGGTGTGGAAGATGGTCAGCAGGTCGCCCGAGTGGCACATGTAGTACGACGAGGGGCTGAGGTCGCCAGGCGAGGGCTCGCATACGTGCTGCGGGTCGTAGTTGGGGATCTGGTAGGACCTCTGATCGTGAAAGTACATGTGGATCGAGGGAAAGACGTTGTTGACCGCCGCGGCGTACCCCATTGCCTCGATTCCGCATCGGTACTTGATATCGCCGTTGACAGAGACGGTCAGGTTCTGCACGCCGTACTCTTGCACGGCGAAAGTGGCGGGGTGGTCGAGTACCAGCCTAGAGTCGTTGGCGGGGATGCCGGCGGTGCTGAGTGCGTTTTCGAGGTTTGTTTCCGAGGCCGGGGGGACGATGCCCAGCGAGGCGAGCTCGTCGCGCATGGTGCCCCATAGGACGGGGACGCGGTTGACGTGGCCGGTAGCCTGGCTGCGCTTGCGCATGTCGAGGCGCGGCGAGGTGATGTACGTCCCGTCGCGCGTGATCGCAGTAAAAGGCTGGTCGAGGAAGGCCGAGACGTCCTTGCCGCGCAAACACGCCAGCACGTCCGCAGCAGCGTCGCAGCCAAGCGCCTTGACCACATCGCCGCCTTTGCCCTCCCTGGCCTGCTTAATGGTCGGATAGAGAAACGACAAATCGTGGCCCTTGCCACTAAAGACCATGGCCGCGTGGAAGAGCCCGGACGCAGCCGGGGATGCCAGCAGATTAACAACGTGCTGCGCACCCGCCGACTGTCCACCAATGGTCACCCTGCTGGCATCGCCGCCAAAGTCCTTGGCATATTTCTGGATCCATTTCAGAGCGGTGACCAGATCGCCCAGTCCGTAGTTGCCCCGGATCTGATCATTGTAGGCTAGGTGACCGAGAGAGCCGAGCCTGTAGTTGACCGTAAGCACCACGACATCGCCACGGCTGGCAATGTTGCCGCCGTCAAAAGTAAAGTCCAGGCCGCTACCGGAGGTATATCCGCCTCCGTGGAAGAACACAAAGATCGGCTTGAGGTTATCTCTGCGGGTCGCTTCAGAGGCGGAGGGAAGGTAGGGCGTAAAGATGTTGGTTACCAGACACTGCTCCGAGTAGTCATGGTAGTATACATCGTTTTGAGGACATTGGTTCGCTCGTCCTGTCTCTAGCGCCGAAACGGTATGGCTGCCGGCGGTTTCTGGATCATAGACGGTGGAATACGCGAATCGCTCCGTAGGGTTGGCGTAGGGCACCGCCAGGAAGCGGAAAGAAAGGGCGTCGCGGTAGCCGGTGAACTGTACGTTGTGGCTGTTGGCAGCTATGTGCCATCTTGCGGACGTGTCTGTGGCGTTGGTGACTCGCCAGGGCGCGCTCTGGGTGCAGAGAGCGGGCAGCTTCGATGCGGCGCTCGGTGTCGAGGTGGTGAGTTGTTTTTTGCTGCCGCGTGACGAGAAGGAAAGAGCGTGCTGACCCGAGATCCAGAGCGACTGGCGGGTGGTGTAGGTTTTGTCAAAGACCAGATAGCTCATCTGCGCTTGCAGGCCCGGGTCCGCTATCGCCGAAGCGGGCGCAAGCGACTCGCCCAAGGAGCGGCAGGTGCGTGCCGCATCGTCAGCAGTCAGCGGCGTTGTCAGGAGCAGGTACCCTGGCTGCCGCGAAGAGGACTCTGCCTGGCTCCAGTCGAGGTTGTTCTGGTACAGCAAGCGAACACCGGAGCCCAGCGACGATGGAGACGGTGCCGACGGAAACAACAGGCCCGCCTGCACTTGACCCGTTACGACAAGCGCCAAGGCAGCCGAGAAGCATGCTAATGAACGTAACGTCAGCATACCCAGAAGGAGAAGGATCGCGGTCGATCCGCGCTGCGTGCCAAGTATACGGGAAAGGGTTCTGTGTAGGTGTAGAAAAACGGCCAGACATGGACACAACACCAAACGGACGAGGTATATGTACACTGCACCAACAGAGCAGAGCAGAGCAGCGCCTAGGCTTGCGACACGCTACACGCTGCCGGAAAGCCACTACTGCGTTGATGAAACCTAGCTGGTACGGGCCGCGACACAGGGCCCCGCTTGGCCTTCCCACTGTTAGCCCATATCCCACATATGCGCCGATGCGTATACCGAAGGTAGGTCGCCGAACGTTGTTCTAGAAAAGGGGCGCAAACGACTATGAGTTTGGCTCAAGCGGCTCATCAAGACGACGAGGGTCGAAATGGACAAGGAAAGCGAAGAAGCGAAAGGAACAAGGAATGAGAGGACCGACGAAGCGAGACAAACACCGCGCATCACCTTGCGGTGCGCGTGGACAGTACGGGTGTCCAGCCGGGGGATCCAGTGGTCCACAAGACCGACGTTGGGTGGATGGGCCCGGGATGCGGGGGTGGCAGCGTATGCTGGCTGGGTCGGATGTGTCGCTGCCACCCCGGCTGCATCGATTATGATGATCTAAGCGCTGTCAAAGGCTCGCCAGCGCAAGGGGCAGCCACTTAGCGCGCGCGCTAGCAGCCAAGCGCAACGCCGGTGCCTGGACGCGCGCTCGAAACCAACATCCGTATTCGAAAGCAACACAGAAGAAGGAACGCAGCATGCTTTGCCATCCTCTCGCCCTGACCGTCAGGCGACTTGCCCGCCATCACGATGCGCGTCGCTGCCAAGATTCGGCGGTCAAACGTCGGAGGGAGCTTGCTGTCTTGCTGATTTAACCGGGCGAATATGCTCCATCAGTAGGGAGCTAAGCCAGGTCGGCAAGTCTGTGCCGATGTAGCTGCGCTCGCTTGATTACGCGCTGCCGCCGTCCATTCTCCAGCTGCTAGCTCGCCGGTCGCTGCACAGGCGGCGCTTGGTTCTGAGACCAAGAGCAACTTGCCCCGCCCGTCTGGCGGATTTCCCCGCTGCGGATCTCCTTGGAGCCAGATGCAAAGGCATGCTCAACGATTCATAACGCTTAATGCCGCGCCTGGCAAGCATTCATATCCCAATGTGAAGCGCAATGTAAGCGTTCGGCTTGCGCTCCCATCGACCATCCCTCCCGGAAGCAGTCACAAGTCGCAGTGCGGCCCTGACGTCCAAAGCCGGAAACCAAATTGGACCAAGATGCCTATCCCGTCAATCGGCAGTGCCAAGTGGCTGGAATCGCGAGCTCAAAATCAGCCGATTCGCCCTTCTACCTCCCCGATGCCCGCGATCGGTGATGGCGGTGCCCACGACAGTATGTGAGATTGCCTGATGCTCTTACTGAGCCACGACTGCTAAATCAGGCATGCGTTGCACTCTGGACCCTGATCTTCTTCGGATTTAACGTAACAGCGAGCTGAGCGTCTTACGCGTCCCTGCTGAGCAACCTGCGCCACTCACCTTCACACTGCCACTCGACTCTCTCCCTCCTGTAGCCGTGTAGGATAAATGTGGGGACTTGGCAGGCTTGCCTTCACCGACTCACAGTTGTGAGCCACATCTTCCACCTCGACCTTTCTCCTGCTTCCACCGTACTTCTTTTCATTCTTACTGCTGCATTCGTAGAGGCAGCTTCACCCAGGCACTTGCAACCATGCCGGAACGAACGACAGGTCCTATGATGTTCATCGGCGAACGATGTGCCCTGGACGAATGTCATCGCGAGGATTTCCTGCCTTTCAAGTGCAGCGATTGCCGAAAACATTTCTGCTCGCAGCATTTCCGTCCCCAGATCCACAGGTGTCATACCTACACGGCCGGTCAGGACTACTTGGTCCCCTTGTGTCCTCTTTGCGACCATCCACCAGACGGATGGAAGCGCGATCAGGATCCCAACATCGCCATGGACCGCCACCTTTCCGGAGCGTGTCCCATGCTCCAACCCGATGGCACCCTCAAACCCGGCGCCTCGGCCAGCGCCAAGTCTCTCAAACGTCTCAAAAAGGTGAACGAGTGCCCTTACACCAAGTGCAGCAAGATCATGGTCGTGCCCATACAGGTATGTTCCTTTCTCGTTTCTCGCTCGACTCGTGCGCGCAAGTCGCTAGCACTGAGCAGAAAGCTAGCATTGAGCAACTAGCTAACACGGATTGATCATTCGACATTCTCTTCTTGCAGTGTCCACAATGCTTGGTCTCTTTCTGTCCCTCGCATAGGGCTCCGAATCAGCACAACTGTGTTCGGTCCTCTTCCACAACGCCGAAAGGCAGCGGCGCCGCCTCCCCAGCTGCCAGGACTAACCCAAACGATGGCGGTATCAAGAGCGCCTTTCAGAACCTCAAGATCTCCTCGTCGAATCAAGCAAAGACGCCTTTCTCCGCTTTAACCGTGCCGGAGAGTGCGCCCAAGTCCTTTCCGAGCAGAGCAAGTGCAGCAGCTCGCAGACCAGACGCAGGGCCTGTCTCCTCCCCCTTTGGAAAGATGTTTGACAAGAGTGAAAAGTGGGTGCCTAGTCCGATCTTTGCAAAAGCTTGAAGCCGCATCGATGCAGCGCGGCGGCAGCGGCGCAACGATTTCGTGCTGTTGCATCCTCGGCCATGTCCCTTCGGTATGCCTCTTGAGCTGTTGCTTCCAGCGCGTCGCACGAGCTAGTGCCATGCTTAGTCCTTTTCGATCGGACTCTTTTTCTGATGCATCTCTTCGCCTTCTTCTTGCCGCTTCGATGTAATAGACGCGCCAAGGCCGAGCGGATGTCGGCGATCCGCGCCATGCAGGCTCGCCAACGCAAAGGCATCCTATCCAAGGCTGACGAGATCAAGCTGGCCGAGGAGATGGCCGCCATGTCGAGGTTCCACAAGGGAAAGCCAGATAGCTCGGACTGTTTGATCTGCTGAAGCAGCCTCCCTTTGCACCGCCCCGTGCCTACGCCTCAGGTACATGGCTACTTTCATCTATACCCCGTACATACAATGACGATCATCATTTACATCCTCTTGGCCGTTAGACCACGTCAAGTCGACGTGTCTCCCGCGTCTCGGCTGTTGTCCTGTGGTTTGTGAGCTGAGTGTGTTGCGGTCTGCTGGGGTGCGGCCGGGAGGTGCGACCAGATGGCCAGCTTGAGCGATGGGCCAGCCGACATTTGCGTCGGCGCGTGACGCGGTGACGGTGGAGTGATCTGCGTTGTGTATTGCTGCGGCCGCGGAAGGTCTACCTGTCGTAGACCAGCTGCCGGAAGGTGATGCTCTGTGCGGGGGAGGGAGTGGATCAGCGGGCGTGCTTGGGGCGGGTGCAGGGAGGCAGGACTTACGATGCGCTGGCCTTTGACTTTGAGCTCCTTGGGGATTTCATGAGTGTAATGCTTCTGCGTGTCGCCTTGCATGACGAGCAGGCTCCCGTTCTCCAGCGTCCACCTCTTGCGGACGGGGGTGTCGTCAGCATGTGTTTCGCCGCGGCGCGATTTGGTCTGCATGATCCAGCTGCGGTTGGCGCCGAGGGAGACGGTGACGATGACTTTGTTCTCGATGTTGTCGGTGTGGCGGCCGATGTAGACGCTGCCGTTGTCGTAGCGGTTGAGCATGCAGTGGTTGAAGCGGACGTCGGTGCCGACGCCGGCGGCGGACGAGACGAGAGCGGCGATGTGGTTGAGCAGCGGGGGGAAGGGTGCGTGCATTTGCACCGGGTGGCCGCTGTACTTGAGCTCCAGCCCGGGTGCTGTGGCGTACGCTGCGATGTCGCGGCTTTGCACAATCTCGCGCCCATACACCTTGAGCTTGGGCCGGTACCACTCTGGCAGCCGGTCCAGCTCCTGCCGCCATCGCTCCGCAAGCGCTGGCTCGATAAAGTCGCGCTTGTAGTAGACTTCGGCGCCGGGCAGCCCGTCGACGCGGTGCGCCGCCACGAACGTCCCCAGCGTCACCGGCTGGAACGGCCCGCGGTGGTGGTACTTGGGCGCCGCCGACCCTGCCGCCAGCGCACCTTCCCCTGCACGGCTCCGCTTGCGCGACTCATCTCCCCCCGCTCCGCTCCCATCGCCTTCGCAACGCCTCTTCTGCTCGTCACTGCCGATCGATGGCGGTAACCGTCCGCGCTGCGCTCCAAACCGCACATCGAACAGCGTCGACTGGAAACTCCGCTTCTCACCGCGGTCACCCCGCTCCGCCCCTGCGCCGCCTGCCAGCGCTGCAGGCGCAAACGTCAATCGACCCATCGCTCCGAAGCAGTGGACAGCAGTCGAGCAGGACAACGTACATACACCCAACTACCCTTTCGCCACCGGCTATTCATCTGCAGTCACCAATTACCACTTTCGCAGTCACATTAACAATCGTAAAAATAACGTCCTCCTCTCAGTCACAACCGGATTTTCAAGTTTGTATTAATGAGGTCTGTATGCGAAGCTGGTAATCATGTGTCTGGCTTGACGTCTGGCTTGCAGCGCAGAAGAGGACCCGTCTTGTGGAGGTAAAAGGCCGTCCCGATGTGACACCCGATGTGGGCTCAGAGGTTGGCATATCTGCCGTTTCGTGCGGCGTTCGGCAGGTCCGCATCGGATTTCAGAATTGAAAAACTTGGCTTAGAAACAGGCGACTTGCTGAGGCCCCAACGGAGCGATAGAGGAAAAGGCGAGACCAAAGAGATCTGCTTATCAACAGGCAAGCCTATTCGGTTTCCCATCCGCATATGCAACGACGTAACGGCCAAGGCGCTCGCACGGCCTCGCTGATTTCTTATCTGCCAGACTGGCACTCTCTAGTTTGAGCCATCCCGTGCTGGGAAAAGCATCGGCCAGCCTGGACTAGGGCTTCGACGCCAGCAGCGCCGACGGCCAAAAGCGCGCATCCCGAAAGGCCGTTGCGATGCCCGCGGAAACAGCGTTGGTGGTCACGGATCGTGCGTATTCCTGCGGCTTGGGGAGATTACAGACCGGCGAAATTGTCTTCTACTATTTTGTCACTTTTTGGGTAGAATGCGCGTGGCACCGACACACCGATTTTCCTAATTCTCATCGTTTCAAGCGACGAAAATGCCTAGCCAGGTCGATGCCTTTGCTGCACCTGCGGGGCACGGAGGCAGCAGTGGCACTTCCGACGCATGGACGAGCAAAGGCGAATGGATTCTATTGTATACGGGGCAAGCCAAAGCACGCATCGAGTTTGGGTGACAAGTCGAAAAGATGAGACACCGATTAGAAGTTTCCCAGCGATAATCATCAGCGAGGGACGTGCTCGACCATTTTTTTCTCTGCTTGGAGGTCGTATTCTTCTGCCCTGATCCATCGATCTGGCTGCACTGTTCACGTCCGTGTTTGTGCCTCCCACCTACCCCTTCACCACCACCATCGCCTCCCTCCTGCACTCATCTTGGTACTTTTTATCCACGATGATCTACGCTCCTATCGCCAAGACACAGCTCGAGTGGTACGCCTCGCTCAACCCTCTCGAGCATGGCGTCGACAACAAGTTCTTCCGAAAGACGTAAGTTGACTCCAGTGCTTCTCCCAACGGCTACCACAGACAGTGACTGACTAGGCCCGCATTCTCTCTGCCGCCATCGCATTTGCAGCTCCATCATTGCCACCATCGGTCCCAAGACCAACAGTGTTGAGGCGCTCGGTTCGCTCCGCCAGGCTGGTATGAACATTGGTAAGTACCGCACAATCATCAGTGCCACCGCAAGGCAGCGCTCACCTGCACATAGTAGCATCTTTGCTGACGCTCTGGCTCGCTTTTGATCTACACTCGACGTCGCAGTCCGACTCAATGCATCCCATGGATCCCATGAGTACTTCAAGTCGGTCGTCGACAACGCTCGAGCCGTTGTTGCCCAGACCCCTGGCCGACCGCTTGCTATCGCTCTTGACACCAAGGGACCGGAAATGCGAACTGGTGTCATGGCCAACGGCGAGGATGTCAAGATCTCCATGGGCCACGAATTCTACGTGACCACCGACGAAGCCTACGCCGAGAAGTGCAGCCTCGACTACCTCTTTATCGACTACAAGAACCTCGCCAAGAAGGTCGAGGTCGGCCGAACCATCTACATTGACGATGGCATCCTCTCGCTCCAGGTTCTCAACATCGAGAGCGACAAGCTGGTCAAGGTCCGCGCCGTCAACAACGGTGTGCTCTCCTCCAAGAAGGGCGTAAACCTTCCGATGACCGAGGTCGACCTGCCCGCCATCTCGGACAAGGACAGGAAGGACATTGAATTCGCCGTCGAGCAGGACCTCGATATGATTTTCGCCTCCTTTATCCGACGAGGAAGCGACGTACGAACCATCCGAGACATCCTCGGCGAGAAGGGTGCCCACATCAAGATCATCTCCAAGGTGGAGAACCACCAGGGTGTCCAGAACTTTGACGAAATCCTCAAGGAGTCGGACGGTATTATGGTCGCCCGAGGTGATCTTGGTATCGAGATCCCCGCTCCGCAGGTCTTCATGGCTCAAAAGATGATGATCTCCAAGTGCAACATTGCCGGCAAGCCTGTTATCTGCGCCACCCAGATGCTCGAGTCGATGATCGTCAACAACCGCCCTACCCGAGCCGAGGTCTCGGACGTGGCCAACGCTGTTCTCGACGGAGCCGACTGTGTCATGCTATCCGGAGAGACGGCCAAGGGAGCCTACCCCGTCGAGGCTGTCAAAATGATGGCCGAGACTGCCTACCTGGCCGAGCAGAGCGTTTCCTACGTGCCCCTGTTCAACGAAATGCGAACGCTGACGAGCATCCCCACGGACACGAACGAGACCATCGCCATGGCTGCTGTTGCCGCTTCTCTGGAGCAGCACGCCGGTGCGATCCTGCTCATGTCGACTAGCGGCACCACGGCGCGGCTCGTGAGCAAGTACCGCCCCAGCTGCCCGATCCTGACCATCACGCGCAACCCGCACACGGCGCGTGACGTCCATCTGTACCGCGGCTGCTACCCGTTCCTCTACCCTCATGCCCGTCCCGCGGACAACTCCAAGTGGCAGGAGGATGTCGACAACCGCATCAAGTACGGCCTCGCCGAGGCGCTCAACCTCGGCATCATCGAGAAGGGCGACGTCGTCATCACGCTCCAGGGCTGGAGGGCACAGAGCGGCAGCACCAACACCATCCGCATCCTCAGCGTCCCCGAGAGCGCTCGCGACTTCAAGCTGGAGGGCACCGCCGCTCAGTAAGCCGCCCCGTGCCGCTCTGTTCTGCATCTGTTCATACCAGGGGCGCTCTTCGACCGGCTAGACTGTTACTGCATCTACGACCCGTTCCCCTTGCCTTGCCTGTCTGTATTCCGTCCGGTTGGTCTTGCAAGTTACGTTTTCTACATTCTGTCTAGCGTGGTCGATACGAGTCATTAGGACTGACTCTAGTGACATGTGCGGAGATGAGAGAAGACTAAGATGTGGCGGATAAACGGAACCTAGCTGGTGTCAAACTAGCGACAAGTCCAGAGAAGAGGCTGTCGAAAGCCGGAATGCGCTAGGCGGGGGGCTTAAGGCAAAGGCAAAAGGCGGAGAGCGGGGGCCATGCAGGGTCCTACCCTCTAGCTTACATCTGTCCGAACACAGAGCAGCTTGACGGGACATCCGCGCAGCGGTGACCTGGCTCGGCTAGATAACGAGGCGGCCATGTGGGCGAGTGCAACGGCGAATTCGCCCGGACGGGAAGAAGATGGACAGCGCTGGAGCGGGCGCCGGAGGACAAGGTCGAAGCGGCACCGCGGATGTGAAAGAGCTACAAGTTCTAGTTCCTACATGTACCGTTGCCGGGAGAAACCGGTCGCGGAGGACGCACCCCAGCAGCGGGCAGGGCTGTTAGATTAGTTCCGCGTCACCACAGGCACGAATGGCATTCAACATCGTGATTTGCTGCGGCGGCCGTCGCTATGACCGGGCCCCAACGATTCGCTGCTGCGATGTTGAATCATGAATCGAACGCAGGCGCGTTACGCCGGGTCTGTCTGCAGCGCAACGTAGTCGACTCGCCTCCTCGTCCCCGCGCAGTCGCGCCGTCACACAGCGCTCGCCCGCTTCGTCAACCCCCCGCTATCGTTACTCTCTAACTTAGCGCAAGCCAGCTCCTATCGTTTCTCTACCGAAGTTAGAACTAGGCAAGGTTAGCATTGGATGCGACAAAAGCCAAAAGGCCACTCAATCGGACGCGAGTGGCCGCCGAAACTGTTCTGCGAATTAGAAAGCCAAAATGACGTTTGGGAGGTTGGATTTGTTGGGGATTCGCGCCAAGTATTTTTTGGCTTCAACGTTGAGCGGAGAAAATGAGCAAAGAGATGGGAGTGCAGGCTAAGGCCGTCCACTTGTGCCGTCCATTCGCCACCTCTGACCACAAACCACACGGCCTCGGCCCCGAGACCGCTCTGGCATGCTTATCGCCTACCGCTTCTGTTGTGCTTGCTCGTGTGACGAATAGCAAGCGTACTCTTCGTCGCTCAGGGTATATTTCCTTAGGCCGGTTGCCCCCTGCCTGGGAGACAAACCATACGACGTCACTGTCCAGAGCCGCGAACCGCAGCCGTGTAAATCTGTGCCCACCCAACCTTCTCTGTCACACCGCGCAGGTGTCGGACCAACGGTTCAGATGCTACCGAGACTTTGCTGCCAGACCGCATCTTGGTACAGAGCGCAGGTGTGTGGCGAAATGTGGACTTGAGTGCTGTGTGGTGTGAAGCGGTGCAAGGCAGCTGTGCTTGGCCGAGTAGCTGTCCGGCATTTGGTGCCTGAACGCTCTCGATGCGGTCGTAAGGCTGTTGTAGCGAACCGCGAACGGCCGTGCCTTCTTACCCCAACTTCCGGTCTTTGTCCGGACCGACCTTGGCGATTCGACGTCCAAAGTTTTGTCGTCCAGCGATGCTGGCGGTGCCTTTTCCTTCTGTGCTGGTATCCTTCTCGTAAGCCGCCCCCTGCAGCGGGCTGTACGGGCCTGTCGTGGGCCCAGGATATATACCCGGCTGGCAGAAGGGGCTTCCGTCACCGCTACCGTCTTTAGCTTCCCCTTTCCTGCATTGCTAACAACATACCCCAGACAGTGCCGTTCGCCCGCCATGCATTACCCTCTCGACAACCCCCGTCTGTCTTTTTTCCAGCGGCTTTCCCAGCAGCCGTATCCTGCAAAGCCGGAGGGGCTGCCTGTGGCGGACTGGGCGTTTGAGCTTTCGCTCAGCCCGTGGGTGCCCGTCGCGACGGGTCTGGTCTACCTTGTGGCCACGCATGCCACCAACAGCCGGTTTGGGCCGAACAAGCCCAAGCCTGCTGATTTGGTCAAGCAGTCCTACGGGCTCTCGCAGAGCGTGCTCGGGCACAACATCCTGCTCGCCGCCTACTCTGGCTGGACCTTCTTTCACGCCGCCACACGCATCTTGAGCTACCTGTTTGGCGGCGCCGTGGCCGGCGGCTTTGCCGGCCTGACCAACGCCTACTGCACGGTGCCCATTGCCGACTCGTCGTTTGCCGGTCTCGGCATCTACGTCTGGCTCTTTTACATCTCCAAGTACTACGAGATTATCGACTCGGTCATCCTCATCCTCAAGGGCAAGCCGGTCAGCAATCTGCAGTCGTACCATCATGCCGGAGCGATCCTGTGCATGTGGGCCGCGTACCGGTACTCGGCGCCTGCGGTGTTCATCTTTCTCCTCTTCAACTCGCTCGTGCACACGCTCATGTACACCTACTACTCGATGACTGCCCTGAAGCTGCCGTTTACCGGCGGGCTGAAGCGCAGCATGACCACGATCCAGATTACGCAGCTCGTCGTTGGCTGCGCGCTCGCGGCGTCGTACGCGCTCCTCACCTACGACCCGCTCGCGTATCCCGCCGGTGCCGTGCCCTCGCCCGGCCGCCACCTGCTCAACCCCGCCGCGGCCGCGCTCAGCGCGTTCCCCGCCGCCGCGAACGCCACCGCCCCCGGCAAGAACCTCCTGCCTACCTCCTCCCCCGAGGCCATCCAGCTCATCCGCCACACCCTGCTCGCCGCGCTCGCACCCGGCCGGCGCGCCACGTCGTGCGTCTCCACCTCCGGCCAGGCGTTTGCCGTCTCGCTCAACGTCGCCTACCTCATCCCGCTCATCTACCTCTTTGTCAGCTTCTACATCCGCAGCTACCAGAAGGCCAGCAGAGCCAGCAAGGCCCGCAAGGCCCTCTAGTCCCACCCCTACCCACACAGCGCCGCGCCACACCTTTGCAAACTGTAGTCCGCAGTCCCATGCCGCTTTGCCGCGCACAGTATACGCCGCATTCCTCTCGCCTGCCTTGTCTCCGCTCCGCCAGTTACCAGTTGTACTTATATCCTTGCAAGAATTAGACCCGCGATCGCATGTCTCGATGTTTGTTCCCGCGTCGTGGCCGGCACAGACGGCGTGCTCGCGGGCGATAGGCTGTTAGCTGCAGAACGAGGCGTGAACAGGCGGCGTTGCGGGACAGAAAGATACGAGGCATATAGTACAGCTGCTGGGCAGCAAGGGGAAGGGGAGGTATGTCCAGATATCCATCGACCGGGGGTTGGGGGAGCGTGGTACAGGTGCCCTCAGACACCAAAGAAGAGGGCGTATGGAGCGCGGAAGAGGCCCCATTGCTGGAAGCGTGCGGCTACGCAGCGGGCGACCCAGGCGCTGAGGCTCTGTATCCTCCAGAGAAAGAAGCCGTGCGAGAGGCTGTCGACCTTCTTGACGGTCAGGATGGCGGTCCGGCCGTCCTGGCCGATGTTGTGATTGATGCCGTGGCGGCCGGGCTCGAGCAGGTTGTCGAGCCACTCGACGTCGGCCTTGTAATAGATGTTGTTCCACTTGCCGCCTCTCTCGGCGGCGGTGACGAGCAGGTCTCGGCCGACGTTGTAGCCATCCGTGTCGATGGTGTGGTGGTACTTGAGATTCCTCTCCTTGGAGACGGCGAGGAACCAAGCGCCGGTGTTGGCCAGTGTCCCGTTCTGCTTCCAAGCGCGAAAGTGGTTGCCGCCGTACAGACTCTCCCAGCAGGCGCCAACCCAGCGACCGGGCGCGCCGGGGAAGCCGGTCTCGCGGTACTCGAACATTTCGGGCACCCAACCCTTGCCGTCGCCCAGATCGGCACGCTGCAGCCCGCCAATGTGCAGGTTGAGGCACTCGAACGAGAAGCCGATCGTGCGGATGTAGTCCTTGAGCCCCAGGTCGGACAGAACGTGCGCGTCCGACTTGCCCGAGATGATCACATTGATCGGCTCCCGCAGCCCGTTGCCCACGAGGTCCAGCATCGACCCCGCATTCTTGCGCGGATCCACCCAGCCCGGCTGCCCCGGCTCCCCCGTCCCATCCCCATCGTCCAGGTCAAACGCACCAAATACAGCGTCCTCATCGAACTTGTCGTTGTAGAACGTGCCGTTGTACATCGCCGCGTCTAGCGACAAGCTGTCCAGGTCGAGCGACTCGCGCGTCGAGCCGGCCCGGCATTGTGCATCGTTCGAGCCGGTCCAGGGCAGCGCGAGCACCGCCAACGGCAAGCTTGCTACGGCTACGAGCGACCTGAGTAGCAGCATCCTGGTCCAAAAAGGTCGGGCAGTGATCCAGATGGCTAGACGGTGACGATCGGAAGGGATGCACAATCAGGCTGCTGAGCCGGTATCTCAGCTCGGGGATACGGGCGCACTCTCAACTGCGCGAGTTTAACAACGCCACTCTTTCAATTGATTCACGATTTGGCGTTGAGTGGCTGTGTCGCCTTAACCGTACGAGACTAGTGATCATCGCGATAGGGTCCTTTCCTCCACCTAACATCTGAGAGTCTGAGCGTGATTGCACGCAACATCAATCAAACACAGAGGCATAGCCTTGATAAACGCTCCTTTGGAACCATTCACCCATACCTCTTTACCTTTCCTTTCGACCGAGCAAACGCGCCGTTGTCCGCCCAGCATGTCGACATCCACTCCGGAAGAGCTGCTGAAAAACGCCGAGAAAAAGGCTTCGGCTTCGGCTGGCTGGTTCTCGTCTGCGACGGCCAAGCAAGAGGAGGCGGTGGAGCTGTTCAAAGCGGCGGCGAACAAGTACCGCATCCAGAACCGGTTCGAGGAGGCGGGGAATGCGTACATGCGTGCGGCGGAGACGGAGGTGAAGACGGGGGAGAAGGACTATGCGGCCAACACGTTTTTCGAGGCGAACAAGTGCTTCCGCATGAGTCGGCCGGAGCTGGCGGTGGTGGCGCTGACGCGTGCGCGCGAGATCCTGATTGAGCGCGGGCGCTTCCGCCAGGCGGCGGACCGCGAGAAGGCCATTGCCGAGCTGTACAAGAACGACGCCGCCGATCCGGAGCAGGCGCTCGGCGCGTACGAGCAGGCCGCCGCCTGGTATCTCCAGGAGGGCGCCAACGCCACCGCCAGCGGTTGCTACCGCGAGGCCGCCCAGCTCGCCACCGACCTCGCCCGCTTCCCCCAGGCCATCGAGCGCTGGGAACAGGTCGCAAGCATGTCCCTCGAAAGCAACCTCACCCGCTACAGCGTCAAGGACTACTACCTCAACGCCGGCCTCTGCTACCTCGCCATCCCCGTAAGTCCCGCCCCCCTCGCCGCCGTCTTGCAACGCCCACACGATCATGCTAACACCTCTCCCTTCCCCGCACCCCACGCGCAGGACTATGTCGCCGCAGGAAGAGCCATGGCCTTCTACGCACAGCAGGATCCTACTTTTCCCACCACCATGGAGGGCCGCTTCCTCCATTCCATACTCCAGTGCTGCGAGGAAGGCGACCTCCAGGCCTTCGATACCACCGTGCAGGAGTACGACAGGACCAAGAAGATCGTCGGCTGGCAGGCCTCCCTCCTCAGAGCCGTCCGCAAAGGCATCCAGGCCGAGCCCGACCTCGCCTAGCTCCCTCCCCCCATCACACGTATTCCACCTCGACAGTCTCGCTCTCCTGTGCCGCTTGTACGTTGACACACCTACAGCTTCTTCGTCTGCACATAGCTACACAAAACGATACCTTGCCAGCGAGCAGATGGAATGTGATGATGACACAGTGCTGGAAGGTGCCGCGCCGGCATGCGGTTGCGTGGCTAGTACTCGAGCTCGCAGGCGAGCGCCAAAAACGCTTCGTCGTCGTCGGGGAAGCTGTCGTCGGAGGACGGCAGCTGGCGTTTGTGGGTGGGTGCGGTGAGGGGGGCGGAGACGGTGTGGTGGGGGTTGGGGATGGGGCGGGGAGGACGGAACGGCGCGTTGGGGGCGGAGACGGGGGCTCTGAGCTGCGAGGGGGGAACCTGGGAGAGGCGGGGCAGACCGGGCTGGCGGGCGTGCGCGATGCGCGGCAGCGATGCCGAGAGCGCGCCCGCCGCCCGTGGCGCCGCGCGCACACCCAGCTTCTTGCCCGCCCCTGTTTGCTGCTGCGCCTCGAGCCGCGCTGAACGCTTCACCGCCCAGCGCGCCCCCTCCGCCCGCTCCATCCCACCCGTTCGGCATGCCTCAGCATCGACACCAGTGCGAACCGTCGCCAAACCCCGCTGCGATAGTGTCGGCTCCGACGGCGCTGTGGCAATGCGCTCGACGCTGGCCGCTGACTGCGCCGTCGGCTTGCTCTTCTGCAGCAGACAGCTGCGAGCCGCAGTTACGGGAGGCTGCGCGCGGGACTCCACATTTGTGGTCGTTGGTTGCAAGGCGCGCCCCTCTGGCAGCTCCGTTCTGTCCCTGAAGACGTCATGATCTGACTTGGCCATGGTCAGTGTCCGGCGCGGCTGCATATCTTCACCCTGGGAGGGCTGCCGGGGCTGCAACGCCGTCTTTTGTGATTGGTATGGCTCCTGCAGCTGTGACGGCCGCGTCGGGGTCGGAGCGGAACTTGTCCTGTTGATGCCTTCCCGAGGTGTCAGTCTTCCCGGCTGGAAGCGAGACTGAGAGGACGAGTCAGCCAGATCCTGGATGGGATGTTCGCCAGCACCTTGGAGACGGGGGCCGGACTTGCGCTCGGCGGTAGCCCGTCTGGTGTTCCTATCGTGGATCGCTGCTTGGAGGTCCTCGAAAAGCTTCAAGCAGTCTGTTGCCCCAGTCGAACTCTCTGGAAATCCTAGCCCGGCGATCAGGGACTCCTTTTTCCGCCTTCTCGGAGGCCTTCGATCCGCTCTTTTGGTGTAGGAGCCTTGCAATGGGCAAGCTTGCGGATCGGATGAGCCAGTGGTACAAGACGCGGGCGAGTCTTCGCGGATGCGGCCGGTGTGGCCTGCGTGGAGCGTCCTCCTGCGCCTTGATTCTGGCGATGACTCCGCAAGATCATCGAGCAGCAAACGTTTTGGCCCCAGCTCGTCGGCGGAGTCCTCCCCATCCTCGTCGCAACCGATACGGATATCCCTGCGTTGCACATGTCCACCTACTCGGGCATTATCGCCAGACTCATCGCGCAACGCTTCCGTCACGTTCCTCTTTGATGGGTATCGAGAGAGCAGTGGCGACTGCGCCGTAGCGGCGACAGAGGGTAGTTTTCGGAGTTCCCCAACGAAGGCCTGCGTGCCAAAAGGCGCCGTGGGCGAATCAAGGTCCTTGCTGGTCGGCCAGTGGCGAAGATGCTGCAGGACGCCAGGCGATGGCGAGGCGTGCCAATACACTTTGGAGGCGGACGGTTGTGATGAAGATTGTTGCGACGAAGATGGGCCAGCTGCACTGCTGAAATTCAAGGAGTCGAAGAGCTCCGACATGATGTTGTGGAAAGTGTCCGAATAGGCGGAAGGAAGTGCGGAGAGATCCCAGGGGTTCCAGTCTAGCAGTTAGATGGGGAGAAACGCATGAACTACCTCCTCATGATGAAAAAACAGCAGATCCAGAACACCCTGGTGAAATTGCTGACGCTTAGGTGGTCCGTCAGATACTGCGTTAATAGCTGGTGCCCAGCAACCTGGACTGACGAAGATGCGTGGTCGTCAAGAGTACTGATGCTGTGGCCGTCGGTGGTGAAGCGTAGAACGCAGCGCTGTGTGCGATCTACAAGATGGTGGATGAAGTGAGGTCAGATTTGTTCGCCTGCGTCCTTTTCGACCTGCTTGCACTGTCACCGACCGGAGCGGATGCGGATAGGATTACGTTGCGCTTGTCCGGCAACCTTATTCTCACAATCCAAGCCAACCGTTTCCATTCGCCTGTAACTGTGATTCCTCAGCAACCTCAGCTGCCTGATGCAAATGAACTTCCCCAAAGCGAGAGGGGCACCTGTTGGTGGGATCCAGCATGAGTGTGAGTGTTATTCTCAGACGCGACACACTGTGACTCTTACGCGGCTGATGGGCGTGTGCCAGCATGAGGGTAGGAAGATGCAACTTGTTAAATTGAGATGGAACTCCTCCTCAGCGCCTCAGCTTGGAGAGGAAGACCTGTTTGTAGCATAGCTTATGTGCTCCGCCATCCTCATCATATTCCTCGCCGACTGCGACGTAACCCAGCTTTTCGTAGAAGCCCAGGGCGTGGATCTGACTACTCAGTTTGATGATGATGCTGTCCGTCGTCTCTCCGTCCGCCGCTGTGGTGTGCTCGCTGTTGGTCTGGTCCGTGCCTGGAGCCGACGCTGGTGGGCCAAAGGCGCCATTCTGCTCGGCTGCATTGTTGCTGAGCACGCGGAAGAGCCACTCTTCGGCCTCGCGGACCAGCATATGGCCAAGCTTCTTGCCGCGCGCCTCTTTGCGTACGGCTAGACGGCCCAGCTTGGCACCTCCCACCTCGGGCACTTGCGCCGCCGCCTGCCTTTCTTCGGCCTGGGTCTGCGAGACGTCCAGAGAGCCAGTCACCGGCTTGGGGCGGGAGGAGCGTGCAGCGCTTATGAAGTCGCTGGCAACGACAGACTCTGTCCGGCTGCCGCCGAGAGGAAATGCCGATTGCGGGTCGGGCTCCGAAGGCTCGCGGTCGGGCTTCGGTATGGGGAGCGGGTATGGCAGCAGGCGCAGCGTCCCGAGCACATGGCCCGGTTCAGACCTGTGCACCACGACGAAATGAGCAGCCAGCGGGTCGTACTGGTCGACCTCATCGCTGAGATCGTAGCCTTGTTCGTTGACGAAGACTTGGATTCTCACTTCAAAGGCACCACGAAGCTGCGCGCCCGTGGTGCAGAGCTCTACCTTGTAGTCGCTTTCCTCCATGCTAAGCGCCGCCCTCTGCGTATACTGACTTCTACTAGCCGTGTCGAAAAGTGGTAAGAGAAAGCAGCGACAGCGAGGGTCTTGACGGCACTCGGACAAGGCTCGCAATCTTGAACCCGTGCTGAAAGCACGTCGGCTTAGCTGAAGCTGTCCGCTGCGTGTAATAATCAACACTTTCGAAGTTGCGGTCGCCGCGGAATCACATGCCTGCCGTGTCTTCTTCAAACAGCCTGCCTTGGTACTGTCTGCCCGCAGAGGTCTCCCCATCCGCCCCTTCTTTCTCCTATGTCGGTAGTGAATTTGTTTATCCATGCGCCTTCGACGCTGGTGTCGGCGGAGCGGCGAGTCCCGGCCTCGATCCCGCTGTATGAGCTCAAGTACAAGCTGGAGACCATAGTGGGGGTGCCGCCCGCGAACCAGATTCTCGAGATCCACTCTGCGCGGACCGACCATGAGCAGCAGCAGCAGCTTCCTGGGGCCGGACCATTTGCTGCATCTGTGCGGTCGACGTTGGTGATGGCTGTGCCTGCGGGCTCGGAGCTGGAAAGCCGAAGCCTAGAAGAGCTGGGGGTGCACGACCTCATGGCGATCAAGGTGCTCGACACGCGGCCGAAGGAGCTGATCCAGACGTTTACCGACGAGAGCCTGGTGGAGAAGTACGTCATGGACGACACGACGTATGCCGCGCGCCGGGACACGGTGCTTGCCTTCAAGCAGCGCAACAAGCTGGGGCGCTTCGACCCGGCGCTGGATGCGAGCTCCAGCACGGCATCGGCGGACGACAGTCAACTCCCCGCGGGCTTCGCGCTCGGAGCCCGCTGTCAGGTCGACCTGCTCTCCGGCGCAGGCACTCGCGGCACCCACACGCGCAGAGGCACCATCCGCTACCTAGGCCCCACCGCCTTCGCCACCGGCACCTGGGTCGGCATCGAATACGACGAACCGGTCGGCAAGAACGACGGATCGTAAGTCGCCCCTCTCTTCACCCCCGATCCCGCCCCATGCCCACGCCCACCGCAAACCATGCGCTAGCTTACTCACACCGCGCCCTCTCCTTATTTTGCATACAGTGTGGCGGGAGAACGTTATTTCACCTGCAAGCCCAGCTTTGGCAGCTTCGTCAGGACGGACAAGGTCCAAGTCGGGGACTACCCAACCGTAGATATCGACCTCGAAGACGAAAATCTCGATGATGACGAAGAAATGTGATACACATCGATACCCGCCAGCACTTGCCCTAACTAGACTCATACAAATAGCATTCCGAAGTGGACACGGGTGCATGGCAGATACATGCTTTCCGAAAAGAAACGAAAGGAACTCACAGTGAGCGGGTGGGTGACTACCAGCGGTGCGAAGTGTTGGGCGGGAGGGGGAGGAGCAGATAGCGCAGCAGGAGTGATGGTCGTGTGCAGTGGGAGAGGGGAGAAAGGACAAAAGGAAGAGAAAGCTTTGGGTTGGTCGTGCATTCGCGGTCGTCGCGGCTCAACCTAAAACGTCACCCCGAGTCGGGCGTAGCGACGTTGCAAGGGAGCCTTGGGAAAATCGAGGTTAGGACCGTGGGAACAGAATTGGACATACCCAACATAGCATCTGAGGAGCAGCGGCTCCTAGACAGCGCGACCGGGAGCAAGCCCCAAGCAGGCAGGAGGCCTGGTCGTCGGCCGAACCGTCGCCAGCACTAGTACTGGGATACTACGGCACTACGGCGAGCTGGTCGATTCTGCCTGTGCTGTTTGCGCAAAGCCAGACCAAAGATGTTTGCAGAAACAAGAAAAGAGAGGAGGATGAGCCGATGCATTGAGTAGTGACGACACACAGGGGCAGGCTGTGGATTTATGGTCTGCCTTGAGGCGAGCAAGCGTGGTGCTGTGCACGAAGGAAAGCTTTTACCCTAGACTCATGACAAAGAGGTACACCTGTATGGTCTTTCTTGAGTTACGTCGATTGTTAAAAGCAGAATCGCTGCGAGGATCGCGGCAGGGAGGTCGAGCTGCAGAGATGGCAAACAGGAGGCGACAAGGCGTGCCAGTGCCCGCTGTGTGGGAGACATGGAGGGCAAAAAACAGCGCAACAAGGACGGTAGACTTCTACTCAAGCTTGGCCTTGACGAATGCGTCCGGTATACTGTTTGGTGGAAGAGCGGCGAGGAAGGATACGGTCAGATGCGTCCGTAGAGAGCAGGAGGAGCCGGCACACTACTTACTATTGAGCGCTGATCGGATTCCCGCCAAAGAATCGACCGTTGAGCCCCTCGAGAGCTTTTCTGGAGGACTCGGTATCAGCGAAGGTAATGTAAATCTCTCCAGCAGATTCTATTTCGACGTGGATCATGGTCACCGGACCGTACTTTGCCTGGCACTCGTCTTTGACATCCTCCGCTAGATCCTTGTCCCAGTCAACCTCGGTTTCGCTGTAACATAAGAGCATTGGAAGGCAAGCAAATGATCAGTAAAAGGCGAGAGCGCACACATACTGTACAACAGAGGCGGGACTTACTTCTTCGGATCAAACATGTTCTTCAACAACAGCGATGTCGAGACCGATTGAGGAATGCTCGAAGGGCGTTGCTGCTCGCTTGGCTCGGTAGGAACGGCAGAAGGTTCGTTGCGCGCCAGCTTCTCCATGAGCGCAGCGCGTCGTTCTGGGTTCAGGCCTGCTCCTCCGCCGTCGTCAAATGCAGAGGTCAGCTGAGGCAGGTTGCCCTCTCCCTGGCTGTCGATTCCGTTACCCATCATGTTTCCTCCCATACCTCCGCCTCCTGTACCCTTAGCATTGACGTTTCCGACCCTAATGGCGCGTCCTGCAATTTCAAAGCCGTTCATCTGTTCGCGCGCCTTTTTAGCGTCTTCAGCCTGCTTGAACTGAATGAAACAGAAGCCCTTGCTCTTGCCAGTCCCGGGCTCGCGGTGCAGATCGACATACTCGATCTCGCCGAAAGGCTCAAAAACAGCCTTGACGTTTTCGTCGGTCAAGCTGAAATGGAGGCTTCCCACATACAGTCTTGCTTCCGTGTTGGGCATTCCTGGTCCGGGACGAGGCTGGCGGGTTGGCGGAGTAACATTGAGATGGATGGGCATCCCGGCTGTATGATACTGCATAGGCAGAGGCAGACTGGCCAAAACTGCAGGGTCCATTGGTCCTACTGGTAAGGCCGGGTGGGGTAAAACAGGGGCGCGGATAGGTTGGGGCCCATTCTGCGAAGCGGCGTCGCGTGCAGCATCGGTGCGCTGTACAATGATCGGGATCCCGAAGAGGACCTTACCGGTAAGGCTGATAGCCTTGGAAACAAGCTCCCGAGCCGCGAACTCGACGTACCCAACGCCCTTACTTCGCTGGGTGATCCTGTCCATGACGATCCGCACGTCTCGCACTGCGTTCTCGCCAAGGTGTTCCTCAAAGAACTCTCCCAGATCACGCTGGCCGAGCCTGACAGAGAGCTGAGAGCAGAACACCGATCGTTCCTCGTAATCATCCACCTCAGGGCTAGGAGTGCGGCGCGATCGGACAAAGGGTTCTGGACTGCCATAGGCACCACGACGTCGGGGAGCTCGACGACTGTCATCGTCGTATCGTCCGCGCCGTCTTCGGGGTCCACGATCATGGGAGCGATCCGAACGATCTTGGTCGTCATAGTAGGAGTTGTAACGTTCACGGTGGGCTCGACTGGTGGAGGTGCTGCTATGGCGTTCTGCACGGATCGGATCGTAATCTCGGTCATCGTTTCCGGACCTGTCACTACGACGCCTCCTTCGTTCGCGCGCTCGCTCCTCCTCATCCTCCCCCAGCGCCTCACGATCCCGCCGAGCGGCTCGAGAACTCTCATCATCGATGGCATCTGCTCTTCTTCTTCTCCTACGTACGTCAGATTCTTCGCCTGCTCGGTGTGAACTCCGCCGAGACTGATGGCTCTTCCGGCTCCTCGCACTGTCACGGCTACGACTGCGGCTACGTGAACGTCGGGGCGAGGAGTCGCGAGAATCGGGTGTTGGGCTGACTGAGGACCTCCTTCGTGAACGAGTCGATCCGCCATTGGCGTTTCTGGAAGCCTGCGCCCTTCTGCGAAGTTGCTCTGCCAGTTCCCTCTCGCGCGATTTATAATCTTCACTGTGGTCGCGAGCCGCTCGTCTCGAACTCTTCTCGATCTCTAGGTCTGAAGCATCAGCGGCAGGTCGTGCACGCAAAGAGCGTGCTTCTTCTAGATCAGCATACATGATCCGTGTTGTGCTGCTGTGAAAGGTGCAGGGGCTGAAGACGGAGCTAGATTCGGGAATGAAGGATGATGGTGGGGGGCTGAGCTTCTCCAGATTTAGATTCGATTCCGAAGTTCACGATTGTTGATGATCCGAGGCGGGAAATTTCTGGCACGTGACCCCGCTATTCGGTGGCGCTTAGAGACGCTGGTTTACTACGCGCTGTAGCGAAGTGACTGTGACTCTATGTATACGCAGTAAAGACCAACACTCCTGCTCAGAAATGGACCCTCTCAGATGAAGCCTGGGTAGTCGCGCAGGTATCCTGATCTCGACCATCATCATCAGAGTCGGGACAGTGTCGCCCGATGTCACAGTGTGGCTAGATGGACTTTACTGCCGCTTTCCTACATGCGTCCACGAGTTGCATAGCTTTCTCGCCCGGCTCCACATTCATCGTCTCGGTAACAGGCGACGAAAGCAACACAATTCTGGTCCGGGCCAGCTCGACCTTTCAGATTATACGCAGCTGGACGCTTGATGTCGCTATCTTGGAGGTTGAATGGTCTCGCGACGGATCTTTGATTCTGGCTACGCATCCTGGTCAGCAAGAAGATGGCCTCGTGTACATACTTGCACTCGATCCAAGCAAGGAGGTGAGCGATGGATCGGACGATGGCCGCGGTTGGGTTGCCAGAATAGCGGCTGGCTCGGAAGGGCTAGTTCATGCCACTTGGACTCCCCCCTATGGGCCTCGTACCGTGGTCATGTTCAGCCAAAATCAGCTCAGAGCGTCGCTTTTCAGCCTGCCTGACCAGACCATTTCGGCAATCGAAGGGCCGAAAAAGGACAAGCTCATCTGGTCCAGCAAACGCCCCGACTACTTTGCGACCATACTGAAAGGAACGGAGCGCGACATTCTCCACGTGTTTTCATGTAAAAAGGTTACCACCGCAGACCTCAAAACGCTCGCCGTTGTTCCGCGCACCGAGGAGCTGTGGAAGTCCGAGAAGTCCTTCGCGCTGGCCATGAACGACGTGCATGGTGTCTCATGGGCACCGGACGGGCACAACTTGGCAGCATGGGAAGGCCCATTGGAGTACAAGCTGCAGATCTACTCGCCGTTAGGGCACTTGAGGGCGACCTTTCTAGTCGATCCAGAGTCCGATGGCGAGCCTATCACTCGTGTCGGCGCGGGCGTCGAAGCCCGGATGCCGACTAGGCCAGCCGCAAAATCGAAGAAAGACGCCGAAGACCTCCCTGCTATCGTTGCTGGCGGCGGTGCCGGTATCAGAGAGGTGCGATGGCATCCTTCCTCTCAATTCCTAGCGATTGGCGGCTGGGACGAAAAGGTGCGAATTCTGGAGAGCACAGAGTGGGCCGAAATCTGTTCTTTCGATACTTCCAGCAAGTCAATCCATACGACGCCGCCGATGGTCGACACGGGCATATACGGCGGCCTGGTCGTGTGGAGAGAGCCAATGAACTGGTTCGAGGAGACGCGTGCGCGTGGCATTGTCGCCTTGGATCGGGCGAGCCTGCCGATATCGCCGACGGCGCTCAAGGCGGACTTGTCCAAGGCGAACGCGAAGGTCGGCATCAAGTGGACGGACTGGAGCCCCGAGGGTAACCTGCTGGCGGTGTTCAATGAGCGTCTGCCTCACAGTGTCTTTGTCTATGCCTTCGCCGATCCGGAGGCAGGCGGAGCCGAACTGCGGCCGCCGTACCTGCTGTCGGTGCTCCAGCTCACCTCCCCGGTGCGTACGGTATGCTGGAAGCCGAACCACACGGGTAAGCTCGGCGTGGTGTGCAACAGCCAGGCTGTCTTCACATGGGAGCTGTTGCCACGCAATACACCCGACGCACCGCGATACCGGCAGCGCGCCGAGGCCATCCCCATCCCCACCGAGTCGTTCAGGGCGACCGGAATCCAGTGGTCCTTTGATGGCCAGAAGATCCTGCTCGCCTCGGATACTCTGTTCTGCTGCGCATTCGAGGCGCTCGAAAGCTAGCCAGCCCCTTCTTTCACCTATGCTTATGCGGTATGTACTTTTACAGAAGATGTCGTGTACAGTATGTAATCTTTATCCAGTGGTATGACGCTCTAATACGCTACAAGAAGCCCCGACCGGTCCCGCGTGCCCAGATCTGGACCCTTCCTGTGTTGGAGCCCGTGCCTGCGCCTCCTAATGCTGCGCTCTGTCCGTCGGGAGCGATGCGATACAGGACCGCCTTGGATCGGTTTGGACAAGGCGTTTCGAGCTTGAACGCTTCCAGGGGCGGGCCGCTGAGCGATTCAGCGGTGCGCGTAGCCTGTGGATGTGGCTTGGAGTGGGCGAGCGATGGACGGACAAGGGGGTGGACTGTAATCTCCCCGTCGCAGTCTCGGGCGCGTCCACTGACCAGCTCCTTGACCTCGACCCATACATCGGCGGTCTCGAGGAGAGACCGGAGGAGGACTTCGTCGATGCGATCGGAGGCAGCATGCTTGCCCACCGAGGTGGCGTCTGCATGGGTCAGCGTGATGAGACTTGCACGGTGCTGC
Source organism: Tranzscheliella williamsii (assembly GCA_023212725.1). Lineage (NCBI taxonomy): Eukaryota > Fungi > Basidiomycota > Ustilaginomycetes > Ustilaginales > Ustilaginaceae > Tranzscheliella > Tranzscheliella williamsii. Next base: position 25,460 of record JALBYF010000022.1, read on the forward strand.
AGCAGAAGGGGCAAAGGTAAGTGTGAGTCAGCCTGCGCCGACCGATTGCGAGCATGGAGCAGTGGGACTGGAGACATACCTTGACAGCGACCCTGCGGAGCGATCGAAGCCATTCAGTCACTTGCTGCGACACGTTGAAAGCTCTACCGAAAGCATCCTTGTGGTCTAGCGACCAGGAGAGCATAGACAAGTCATCGATGATAATCAGGGTCTGTGAAGACCAGCTTTTCGAGCCCTGCTCTAACGTTTCCTCTGTATACATGTGCAGCACACTATTGATGCGCTCATACAGCTCAGTGAGCGGCCGAGGAGGCTGCCTGTGGGCATTATCTAGAGTCGCAAATGCCAAAGTTGCCTCAAGGCTGGCGCCTTCTGCCGAAGAGACGATGTCTTGCGCATCGATAAAGGTAAACGTGTCTCGCTGGGATTCTACATCGATGGGAACACCCGTCTTGCGAGCGACGTTGCTAAGATGGCCGACACCGTCAGCGTTACACCCCACCCAGATAACTCTCGTTTCCGGTATTCTGCTTTGTGGCTTTGCGTCGAGCAATCGGAGCGCTTTGTTGACCGCGTGGACGGCACGAAGGAAGTGAATCAGGACAAACGCGGCGGGAGAGTCGATGGTATCAGTCACCACAATGTGGGACGAAACGGGCGGGATGGGTGTCCTATCTGTGGCAGTCAAAGACGAGGCTCTAGACTGCCCAGACGGGAAGGATAGGAGACTATCGAGGTTCGGCATGAGCAATGTCAAGCTTTGACTTCATTGTGTTTCTAGGTCATATCGTCTTATGATGGTGAGGGCGCTTTGCGGACAAAGTTCGTATATTTTTGAAGGCACGGGTGGAGGCGTCGCAAGAAAACCATCGGGCTTAGCGACCAAAAAAGGATCGGGAGTGTTCAGCTGCGGTCTAACATGCGGATCTGGCGGTCCAAAGAAAGTCACAATTTTAAGCGTTGTGTGAAGTGCACGTGTACTCTAGGCCGATTTAGAATAGACACGCTCATCCGACACCTCCAAATGACGTTGTATTCTGGTGATATAGAGCCCCGACAACGTGCGCCACCCCTGCCTTCGCATAAGTATCGGCCTTTCCGCCCTTGACGAACGCACGACACAGGGAACCCCAACACTCTGTGCTCTGGCCATTCTGCAACGGCCTGACCTGTTTCTTCATATGTGGTTGTAAGTAAAAGTAGTGAAAAACGGAGAGGTCGAGAGGAGGGAATCGTAGATAGACCCGACGACATAGAAGGTGGAATTAGTGTCTGCAAACGCATATGCATTGTGAAGTGTTGTGATTGTGATTGCCACTCTCGGCGAAAATATCTGTCTCAGCGATAGTAACCCGCCAAGAGCCGTCATCCTGTCGCAGGTCTTGCTGCTTTGGGGCAGGCGATAAGCCATTGTCGGCTCGTTGCCGCCTGAAGACGCAGTGATTTGCACGGCCAGGTGAATGTGATATGTGGGGAGAAGCACAACAGCGCTGGGGCATTTCTCACTGTGAATCCCAATCAATGCAAATCACAATTAGAGACCGAACGCAGCGACATGCACGCCGACTTGTCAACGTGCGCACTGAGATCACTTACATTTGGCAGAAACATGCTTTCTGCCTTTCGATCCAACGTGATCTCACTCATCCTCACTTCTCATAGTGAGCCGCTTGGCAGCCACCGTGACTGTGGGCACGGTCTCGTCTTCCGCCACAGTGTGACAGCAAGTAGCGGCATTTAGTTTCGCGTCGACATGTCCGCTAGCCCCTTCCGCTCTCCGGCATATTGGCAACGTTGCCTCGGATCGCCCCCTTCGCCTAGCAGGCATAATCACCGCTCGCCTTACTATTGTGCTTGACCTTGGCTAGCCTGCGTCCGCCTTGCCCGTCGCTCAGCAAAGTCGGCTGTTGCCCCGTTCTTTCGCGTTAGGGTTTCTGTTGTGCTTCCTCTTGTCGTTCGCGCAGAGCTGCTTGCCATCCGGCCACGACGAGCACATCACCATTGTCAGACGCAACTCACGCAGCCTACGCCTCTCTCAATAGGGTGGCGCGGCGTCCGCTTCACATTCCCTCCCTTCATCCTTAACGCACAAAAGAACGGCACATCCATAGCATCACGTCCAAACCTGTGGACGAGCACTGACCTTGAAGAGGTCGACATAGAGCGTAGATTCATTCTCGTTCCTTAGCCATCAACCTCACTCCATCTCAACTTCAGCGTCACAAGATCGCATCAAGATGGAACAACCAAGCCAGTTCCTTGACGCCCCGATACTGACGAGCGACCCGCTGTCGCACTACCCTCGCGATGTCAAGCGTCCCAAACTGCGCGTTGCCATTGTCACTGAAAACTTTCTCCCCAAGGTGGATGGTGTCACGCGCACCCTTGCGCGTCTTCTGGAGCATCTCAACAATGAAGGGCACGAAGCGATGGTGCTTGGCCCGGAAACAGGTCTGCGCCAGTACGCTGGACATCCTGTCGTCGGCACGTTTGGAGTTCCACTGGTCCTCTATCCAGGGCTGAAGCTCAACTTTGTGCGACCGCGTTTCATCCGTCGCCTCCAGCAATTCAAGCCAGATGTTATTCACTTTGTGGATCCCATCTGGCTCGGCGCACAGATGCTCCCAGTCGTCCAAAAGTGGCTGCCTGAGGTACCCTTTGTCTCGTCCTATCACACCAATCTGCCTACCTACGCCACCTTATTCGGCCTGCCATGGCTTGAGAGGACCATGTGGAACTTGACGCGCAACCTGCACGACCGGTGCGAGATTATCTTCTGTCCCTCGGAGAGCACGCGGCGTATGCTGCAGAACAAGGGCTTCAGCAACGTCGAGATATGGTCACGAGGTGTTGATACGGACCTTTTCAACCCGCAAGCCCGAGACGAGAACCTCCGGGAGAGCTGGGGTTGCACGCCCAAACCTGCCAGTCTCACACGGCCACTTTCGCCTTCTGTCGCCGCTGCCGACGCTACTACACAGTTTGGCTCAGAACAGGCGGCACTGGCACACCTGGCCGGCAAGCTAGGCGTCTCCATTGTTCACCCCGCCTCGCGGAACCACAGCATCCGAAAAACCATCTCTTCCGCCGGCAACTCTCGACGGTCCTCCGCCTCGTTGGCGATCGATGATGAGAGTTTCATCCGCACTCCTCCCACTGGCCCGAATGGCTCTCCCGAGCTCTCGCCCCCACCAGCCTACGACAGCCTGGGTGGCATTCCGGAGCTGCCCTCCAGCGGTTTCCTGCTGCCGCCGCCGGCCATGTCTTCCTCGCCGACATCTACTGCTATTCAGCTCGCTTCGCGGATCGAACCCGAGCCCCGTGACTCCAAGACCGTCATCCTATACGTCGGCCGCATGTCGTGGGAGAAGAATCTTCGGCTCTTGATCGAGGCTTTCAAGCTGCTTCCCACCTCTGTGCGGAGCAAAGCCAAGCTTGTCTTTGTGGGCGATGGTCCTGCCCGAGGCGACCTGACCCGTCTCTGCAATAGGCTCGAGCTCGACGCCTGCTTTATGGGTCACCAGAAGGGTTCTCGGCTGGCTGCCATGTACGCATCAGCCAGCATCTTTGCCTTTCCTTCCTTCACCGAGACTTTTGGACAGGTAGTTCTCGAAGCGCTCGCCTCAGGGCTACCTGTCGTGGGTCTTCATGCCGAGGGCACTTCTGACCTGGTTGCACATGGGAAGACCGGGCTTTTGTTGGATGTGAACGCGGTTGCCAAGGCGCAGACTAGCGGCTTTGCTCAGTCTTGTCGCCCTGCCACGCCTGGGGCCCAATCCGTCAGTCCCGATGCGCCGGGTGCCTCGGCGGTCGCGATCAATGAGTTTGCCAGTGCCGCTTCTTCCGCTGCGCTCCACATGCGGCCACCGCAGCCAGCCTCTTCGACGGCGGCATCTGCTGACCAAGTCGGGGCTCTTACCCTGAAGCGGTTTTTGCCTGAGACGAAAGGGACGCCATCGGTCGGGCTGGCGGCACCGATCCCGTCGACGCTCGACTTCAAGGCGAGCATGACGCCCAACACGCCGTGGTTCCACCAGTGCGCCAAAAGCTACTCGATGCTACTCGAGCGGCTGATCCTGGACCGGGAGGCGCGCGCGGTGATGGGCCAGCGCGCGGTCCTGTATGCGTCGCGCAAGACATGGTGGGACGCCATGGACGCGCCCGTCCGCGGCTACGAACACGTCATCCAGCAGTCCGGTTCACAAAACCTCACCGACGACCAGCTCGAGGCCTGGCGCACAAAACAGCGCAAGCGCGCACCCCTCACAGGGCCACGCATCAAGCTCGCCATCATCCTCTACGTCGCCCTCTTCGCCAGCCTCGTATACTGCCTCCTCCGTCCCAACTGACCCACCCGCTGCATCCCGCCTCGCCTCACACAGTTCCTCGCACCCCCCGGCCTCCATAGATACCCCGTGCTTCCGACTGACCTGTGTCCGCGCTCTACGCTTCGTGCCTAACGCTACGTCCGCTCGATTCAAACTCTTCCTCGTTCTCCTCTGACGTATGTGCTGTGCTGTGCTACGTGCTTATGCTTGGCTTTGACACGGCAAGTCTTCTTCCACATACGTGCGCGTGTGCGTACACGCAATCGCGGCTTCGCGGCCTGCACGCTACCGGCAACGGCGCTGCGAGGGCGATCAGCCCGATCGGCGAGCAAGCGACAAGCGGAAAGACAGGGAAAAGTGACGCGCTACATGAGCAGCGCGACAAAGTTGCTGGGGAACGTGTTGGCGCCTGCCTTTCGGCGCGCTTCGTCGAGCAGCTCGCCCTGCCACCATCCGTCCGCCTCGGTGTGGGTGACGGCGATGATGTCGCCGGTCGTGAAGCTGAACTCGTCCGGGTTGGTCGCCTGGTAATCATACAGCGCTTTGACATAGAAGAGGATCGGCTTGCCCGAGTCGCTGTACTGGCCCGTCGGTGCGTGACCCTGCGGCTGAGGTGGTCCATGTGCCGGCGCCGGCGCCGGCTGCTGCTGCGGAGGCGCGGCGGCAACCGGCGAAGGGCTCGTAGGTCGCGCCCACTGCTGCTGCTGCGGTTGCTGGCCCAGATGGTGCTGAGATTGAGTCTGCGTGGGTTGCTGCTGATGAAGGCTCATAGAGCTCGGCTGATGAGCATGACCGGACCCATTCGGCATGGGGATGCCGTGGTGTTGCGCTTGCTGCTGCTGCTGCAGATACTCTTGCATATACACCGACGCTGGAGTCTCTTGATGATGCGGCAATGTCTGTTGCTGCAGAGCAGAGCCTGTCGGAGGGGTTGGGTGCCCGTAATATGCCTGTGGCGGCTGCTGCTGTTGCGCTTGTTGGGTCGGTGGTGGCTGTTGCTGTTGATACGGCGACTGTATCGGTGCCGGAGCTGTCGAGTACTGCGAAGGATGCTGCTGTTGCTGAGCCATATGAGCAGGCATGCTCTGACTTGTCGTCGGGGGTTGAGGATGCTGAGGATGCTGAGGGTGCTGAGGGTGCTGAGGATGCTGGGCCTGGTGCGGTTGGGGGCTCTGCGAGAAGACTGGCCCGCCATACGCACCGAACTGCCCGGGCGCCGGCGTGCTTGACTGCGAAGGAATTTGACCCGTGGTCGAATACATGGATGGCTGCGCGACATGCTGGCTGGAATAAGGTTGATGGCCCTTAGACAGAGAGCCTTGATACGTGTAAGGACTTTGGCCGTGAGTCGGAGCTGCTTGGCCGTAGTGACTGGAAACAGAGGTCTGAGCCTGATGTTGCGGGTTCGAGACGGAGGCCTGGGCCTGATGGTGCGGATTCTGAGCATAGTTCCCGTGGACCACGGACGCAGGTCTTGGCGGTTGCGCCTGCGCTGGAGGTATACCATGTCCAGGGGCTGCAGCCTGCTGCTGTTGCGGCGGCACACTCCCGGCTCTGCGCATGTAGTCGACGGCCATCTGATCATGCGTAACAGAACCGGTGGCGTCAAGTGAGATGCCGAGCGGTGTTGTGCTGCGCGGCGGGACTTGGGACTGCCGCCGGGACAAGGTACCAGTGCGGGGTTGCTCCGAGGCAGGAGCTGCGGGCTGATGGGGCTGTTGCTGATGCTGTTGTGGTTGTTGTTGTTGAGTGGTTGGTCGAGTCCATGGCTGGGGGCTAGGACTTCGGCCTCGAGCTCCAACGCCTGCAAAACCCTGTTCCTGTTTCATGGGACTCTTCGGCCGACTGCTAGAAGACTGAACGCCAGCATGAGAGGCAACAGAATTCTGCCTGGAAAGCGACTTGCGCTCACCAGGGAACGATTGCCCGTACTGGCCCACTACATCCTCGACTGGCAATGGTGATGCGGCTCTTGCCGGCGCTTGCATAAAGGCGGCTGAGGGAGATCGAGCGCGAGGTGGGAGGTTGTGAGCCGTCGACGGTGATGGGGGATGAGCATGTTGGGGTGGCATGTTCTGCACGATCTGGCCGGGTTGAGCAAAAGGAGGCGGCGGCTGAGCTTCTGCCGTAAGGCTTTCTCGTCTGGCAAGGCCTGGCGAACGGCCACCTGGTCTCAATCTAAGACTGGCAAGAGCCTTGGCGATCGGGTCTTCGTCGTTGCCGCCCTGCTCTGCTGTTGGCGGATTGCTGTGCGTCGCTCCTCCGCCAAGTGGAGCCACTGATCCTACTCTTGGTGACTGGGTCTTGTTCTGAGACAAAGAAGAGGTGCGGGCGAGAAAAGATTTAGCTGACATCCTTCGTTGTGCCTCTGGTTTGGGAGGTGTGTTCGGAGACAGGTCGGCTTGGTAGCTTGGCATAGAACTCACCGGAGCTGTAGGACCGCTCGATGTAGACATGCCAGGGAGAGCGACAGCACCGGGAGGAAGATTAGAGAACGTATGGCTGTCATCAATTCCGTTTTGGCCGCCGACATAACTTTGTTGCGCTCCGTGACTCTCGTCAGGCTCTGGAGGAACGGGCTTCGTTGACGAGGTAGGTCTGGCTGGGGCTACATTTGAGTGGGGCTGCATTGGTTGTCTTGGTTGAGCCGTCGGAGGCTGCGGCGGGTGCTGTTGCTGAGGATCATGTGACAGATTCTGCTGCTGTGTAGGAGGGGCGGATGACTGTTGAGGGACCGGCAGCTGAGTTGGCCTTGTAGTATTCCGTTGAAATTTAGCTGTATGGTAGACAGGGCGAGGCGGGGGCGCCTGACCCTTGGCATAATTGATGTATTCCGGAGGGGCCGGGATCAGGGAACCAGTACCACAGTACTGTATGAAATATTGAATGTCTCTTGGTGTCTCGACATTCTCCAGACTGACTCGAATACGTTCGCACGATTCGTCGTCGGCCACGCACACCGCCGAGACGGCATTAGCGAAATTCCATAGATTGCTCTTGGTAAAGTCGATGCGCTCTTCCTCCTGATCTTGGCATTGGTCAAGATAGGCTTTCCACTCTGTGTTCCACTTGAGAGTGGTGTCCTTCAAGGCTCTGACAAAGTTCTGATAATCCTTGTCGTTCTGACTCACGGTCGCTTGAGCCTTGTCTAATTTGTAGGCGACTTTGTCTAGGTCTTTGCCCTGCACGAGGCTACTTTGAGCAGTGTAGCCGTTGATTTTGATGCAATCTTGCTCGTAGCGCTCCCTTGATTTGTGAACGTACTGTTCCTGCGTTTGTTTGTTCTTGTGGAGCTTTTCGATGTGAGCTTGGGCAGTCTTGCGAGCAGACCAAGATCGATTTGTAAAGTCGGTGAGGGCGCCTTCAAGGTCCTTCTTTATCATATTTGAAAGATCTTGGTGGGTGCGCGATGTGGCGTCGAGCTCGATCTTGACCACGTCAAACGCGGCCTTCAAGGCGCCCGTCTCTTGCTGCCCAAGCGCCTGCTTGGACAGCTTGGCCAAACGCTTGGCATAATCCGCCTCAATATCGGCTCGTTCTTTGTAGAGCGTCTTCAGATCTTCCAGCGTACGCTGGGAAGCCCTCATACGTGCCGATATGGCGTCAAAGCCGGCGTCGTTGTTGCCCCAAAATGCATTGCAGAAGGCAGTTGTCTCGGCCAGCTCTTGTCTAATGTACTCGTCTTCGGCAGCGAGACGACGACCGGCCTCTCCTCCATCTGGACCCATGCTGCCACTTGCCCGTTCGGCGCGCGAACGTGAGCTGTGGCCCGAACCAGCAGACGAAGACCTTCGATCAGACGGCATGATGTTTCCACTGACACCAAGGTAGCCAAACGATATATGTTCCGTGCAGCGAGGATGCGCTTCTGCCAAGCCCCACGAAACTGACAGAGCTAAGATTGAAAGCTGGGGACGAGTCGCTAGGGAGTCGCGAGGGAGTTGCTGAAGAGATGCGCTCTGGAAGCTACGTGTGACCGTGCAGCTGCGATCGGAGTCAGGGTTTCTGACCGATCGCTGGGAGCAGGTGTGAGTGAATAGAGCAGAGCTGAGTTGTGACGGTAGAAGCGCAAAGCATAGCCACAAATCTAAAATGTGATTGTGATGGGTTCAGTGTTGGCCTCAGCAACACCCGAAAATCGTCGCCGTCCGCACCTACCATTAAGATTCCGCACACTTTACTCTCAGCTCCGATCCATCAATGTAATCACAGAGCAAAACAACAGCCCTGGCAATTACAACCTGCATATGGACACGCGTTCCCCTGAGTCCTACAACAGGAGACGACAAAAGGAGATGGGGGATGGAAAGGGTTCTTTGGGTGTTAGATCTTCAACCGGAACTTGAACTGCTTCCTATTCCGGTTTGTGACCCGGGGGTCTGCGAGGGATCCATGGGTTGAGCAATGAGCGCAGACAAGGTGAACTACCGAGGAGCAACAAGGTAAACAGAGCTGGCGGGTTCGTTCGTATATTGCTATAGCCAGCTTTGAGGCGTTGTTTCGCTCACAGCGACAACTGTGTCGATGGAGTTGGCATTTCGTGTTTTGAGATAGTAAAACGTGGATGTGACCGTTGGGCAGTACTTTTTATTCTGGGCCATTTTCTTGTGACTTATATCATGCATGATCTCAAAACTGAGCCCATACTGTCACTTGAACTTGGCTAACTCCCACATCGACATCGGAAGCTCGCCGAAAGCGACAGAACGCCCATGGTCCGGTAGTGCTGCTCTATGCATCGGTGATCGTAGAAAGGTTGGTTGTCAAGCTCGTTGCCGAATCAGGCTTCTGACTTTCCAGTGGCCTTTCACCGCCGAGAGCGACCAGGCGTTTTCCTGACCGGCATCTCAAGCTGTCTCACGATCACCAGGCTTGATGGCTCCCCGAACCGAAGATGGCAACCAGCCCTGACTGCTTACATGCGATGTCAGCGATTTCAGATGACTAGTCATTGAGACTATCTATTTGGTCATCCCTTGCCAGCAAGAATTCCCGCCAAGATGGCTTCCTTCACTGAGTCAGTGCGCGAGAAGTCCAGCCGCCTGGTTGAGAGTGGTCACGGCGCTCCCAGCCCTGGAGAACAAGGCCGTCCGCTCCCAATGCAGGAAGAGCCGAATGTCAGAGAGGTGCCAGAACTCCCTCCGCATGCACGCCTGCCTGCGGACGTGCCGCCACCACCAAGGCGGCCGGTAAGCTTCGGCGACGCGCTGATGGACGACGCGCTGCGGTCCTTGCCGCCTGCCGCGCATAGAGATGCTCAGAGGCAACGACCACCCGCCAATGCGCTAGCGATGCTCAACCCGTCTGGATTCGGGTCGTCCGCGCCTTCCTCCAGCGCCCTGCATAGAACTGCCACCGCAGGCAGTGGACACAGCCACAACTCTGCAACCAGTGGCTCACACACCTCTATATCGCAAAGGCCGACAGGCTTGCGTGCCGCTTTCACCCGCATCACCACCTTCACTGGTCCTTCCAGTCCGAAGCAAGATCCAGCCGCCTCGCCCACCCTCAGTATTCGGCGCTCGTCTGTTTTTCATACGTCTTCTGTGCAGAAGACGAAAGCAGCGCGCCGTGCAGCTCGTCGCAAGGCGAAAGAAGAGAGTCGCCGTGCTCGTCGGTCGAAAGCACTTGGCACCGAAGAGCTAGCCGACGATGAGCGCGAGCGCGATCGTGATCTTGATCTTGATCTCGTCAGTATCGAAGACATTCCGCTCCGTCGAATCCAATCATCACGAGCCGCTCAGCTAGGTGATGAAATTGTGGGATTACCAGCAGAACCACCATTAGATGTTCCCGAAGCCAGCGCTCCGACGGCTTCGGCGCTCGCCAAAGCCTCCAGAGCTGGACGCAAACCCAAGAGGAAACTTCAATTCGCACCGGAGCAGAGGCGTGTTCGCAAGGTCGATCTACCGCAGGACTATGAAGCACAAGATACTTACCGTAACCTCTCAGAATACGTCTCCGCTTCTCGGGAGAAAAGGAGAATGCAACGTAAGCACTTAAGCAGCCGCTCTTACAAGGGGCGTTCCCGGAGAGGCTCTCGAGGCAGCCGTGGCAGCCGCAGCTCTGCCATCAGCAGCGCCGACTCAAGCAGTTCCAGCTCTTCCAGTTCGTCCAGCTCGTCCGACTCAAGCAGTTCGTCGAGCTCAGGTTCGGGACATGGACTGACCATTGCTCGCCTCAGAGCTTTCTTCGGTGACTCTTCAAGCTCCTCCAGCTCAGACTCTAATGACTCAGATTCCTCATCTTCAACCTCGAGCAGCAGCTCCAGCAGTCAGTCCACGACCACGGATGGCGCTTGGTCCCGACGATCTTCAGCACGACGCCTTTCATTTTCGGGTAGGCGCGCAAGATCCCGTAGAAGCGGCCTCCCACGGTCTCGTGCAGATCAGTCCGAAGCAAGCGATCTTCCCGGCTCTCCAGTTTCAAGTCGTAAAGGGCCGCTCACTCCATATTTCGCTCCTCTCACCGACTTTCCTCTTGGTAAGAAGGGCAATGAAAGTCGACAGACCAAAAAGGCAAAGCAGGCTGCCCGTAGAGCTAGGAAGAGAGAAGCCGACCTGATCAAGCAAGGTAGACTGCCACCCAAGCCAAGTCGCAGTGCGAGAGCCAAGGCCATCAGAGCACGTGAGCTGGCTGGCGGTGTGACCGAATACCAGCTCTTTACACCGATGCGTCTACCCATGGATGCCCGCTGCGCAGAGCGCCCGACGCTTGAAAAAACGCCGAAAGTCGAGCCGGGCACAACTGTGGTGTATAAAAAGACGATGAGGACGCGTTCTTGGGACGAGGTCCGAAATCACTTTCACGTACTCAGAAACTATCTTCGTCAAGCCGACATATCAGGTGGCGACGTCGGCCTAGGTCCGGACGCCGCATATACGAGTGCACATCATCATAGTCATCATCATCCGCGAAGAAAAGGCGCACCGTCCGACGAGCCGCTAGGTGAAGGCGACCCAGCCGTCCGTTCTCGTCCGATGCCTTCTGTTGAGCCGGTAGAAGAACAACCTGAAGAAGAGTCTGGGCTCTTCGGCGGCGACTTGGCGTTGCCGCCGCCTGCGTTGTGTTTGCCTGAAGAGACGCTACGAATTGGCCAGAGCGATCTTAATTATGGAAGCGCACCCGCAGACCCATCGCCAGACAACGAACACGATTACCAGTATGGAACTCAACTGCCGGCAGATCAGGAAGAAGAGACGCGGACTGGTCGCCACCTCTCCGATATGCCACTGAGCCCGAAATACTCGACTGTATTTGGTAAAAACTTTGGTCGCACACCTCGTGCTTTCCTTCCGCTATCCTCAAATCCGACCGGGAAGGACAAGCAGAGACGACTTCCCTCTAATAGCGGGATGCCGACCACTGGCAATACTCAGACAGGTGACCCATCCAATCTACACCCATCAACTGTGCAAGCATTCTCTGAAAGTGATCGGAGCAAGACCGGGACCCTGGGCTCCAGCGAACCTGTGGAGGAAGGAGCATGGTGGCTGAATGTTCAATGCCCTACGTACAAGGACATGCATGAGATCTCGAAGCTCTTCCCGATGCACCCATTGACAGTCGAGGATGTGCTGCAGCAGGATCCGCGGGAAAAGGTTGACGTCTTTGACCGTCTCGGCTACTACTTTGTTGTAATCCGTGCGATTGACGAGCGATACTTTCGATACACTTCGACAACCACAAAAAGCCCGTCACCTTCCCCTCCAATGCGGGGAACTGCGACTTCGACTAGCACAGCTAAAGGTGACTTTACCACTTCAGAGAAGCTTGGCATAGACGATGCGAAGCCTCAAGATGGGGAAAGCATCGAGATGAAGAACTTGAACGATGGCTACGATGGTCACGATCGCCCTGCTCCTTTACAGCACAGTCCATCGTACAATACCAGGCTAGCCGCCCCTGCAAGGACAGGCAAAGGCCGTGTCGAAATCGTGGAAGGTATCGGAGGTAAAGAAGGGCTGGAAGGCGTCAGCGTCGGCGCCAATAACATATACCTGCTGGTGTTTTCGCATGGCGTCATCTCTTTCTCTTTCGACGATGTCAGCAAGCATATCGATCGAGTCATGGCGCGGCTCCTGGAGATCACACAGCCGGTGGAGCTGACAGCAGATTGGATTGCACACGACTTGTACGACTCGGTGGTTGATGCATTCTTCCCGCTGTTGTCATTCGTCCAATCGGAAGTCGTCGATGTGGAGGAGCTAGCAAACGAACCTGCAAGCCACACGAGCAGCAAGAAGAAGACGCACAACTTCGCACCAAAGCATCGGCGTCAGCGAGCCCTGCTCGGTCACAACCCGGAAGGAAGGCTGATAAGCGTCGAGCCCGTATCTGGCTCATCCTCTCCTGCATCGGAGGTCGAGAAAACGATGGCATTGCTGGAAGTGCGTCGTCTGAAAACGGTTCGCGCATTCAAGCCACTGCCTGTGCTTCCTCTAGGAGACTACGTGCTGAATCGTCTGCCGCTGACACTGGTAAAACATAAGCAAACGGTGACGATCTCTCGCCTGCCACAATGGGAGTTCAAGGACCGGCTTGAGGCGGAGATGCGCAAAACCGCTGCAGATATCGATGAAGCAAGCACCTCCGTCTTCGACACGCAAGCTGCCGCGGACCAGAGCATCATGCTGCATCGGATCGCGGATACGCGGAAGATTGTGACCGGCTTGTCGAGGCTGCTGGGTCCCAAGAACGACGCTGTGAAAGGATTGCGGAAGCGGCTCACCGATCTGCAACAGCTGCAACGGCGCGAAGAGGCGGCAATGGGACGAATCGGAGCGAACAGCCGCAGCATGCTCGCGCGAACGGAGGTGTCGATGTACATGTCGGACGTGCATGACCACATCATCTCGATGCTGCACCAGCTCGCCTCCGGCGAGGGCCGGCTCTCCGAGATCCACCATGCCTACCTGGCGCAGATCACGATTGAGAACAGGAAGTTCCGCCAAGGCACCGACGGCGCGATCCTCTTGCTCGCAGGGATCGGTATCACGGTGGTGACGATCATCTTTGTCACCTCGCTGTTCTCCATCAACGTAAACACACCTACTAACAAGCTTTCGGACGACGCAGGCGAAGACGTCTACAGCCCCACCCACTCGTGGTGGTTCGGCGTCTTCAGCCTCTGCCTGCTTGCTCCCGTCCTCGTCTACTTCTACCTCCGCTTCGCCTGGAAGCAAAGCAAGCAAAAGATTGCCGCCCGTCGTGCGGCGCGCTGATGCCTCTCCAGTGTATTCCCACTTGTAATACTTCCATCCCGGCTGCCCCCGCTCTATTGTCTACTGGGGCACCTTGTACTTGTACCATCATGCATTCGTGCTTATAGACGCTCAGCGCGAGCGGCCATACCAAAACAATATTCTGTTGACGGCACAACCACTTGGGCCAGTCTAGCTGGGGTGCAGTACGGCGCGGAGGGACACGTGTAGGTACGAAGCGCAGAAGCAGGCATGAGAGAGCAAATTGCATGGGCGGTGAAGCGAGCTACATGTCTCTTTGGAAGCAGCCAAGTGAACGCAAGACTAGTGCGTTGGGTAGGGAGGAGGTTGCTGGATTACCAAGAAGCCTTGGCGCTGCGGATCATCGGACGCGGAGCGAGAGGTTAGTGCTCAAATCTATTGGGACGGCTTGCACCCGGTGCAAGGTCGCGGCGGAAGACTCACATCTGGAACTTGGCAGCGATGAAGGGAAGAGAAAAGCCAAAGACCAGGAAGGTGCTGACGCCGATGGCGACTGGGATCTTGCGGGTGGGGCCGGAAGGGAAGGGCACTGGCGGAACGCAGATGGAACGGGCAAGGGATCGCTGTCAGTACGTCTGTGCAGCCGCTGAGATCGTGTGCGCTGGGTGGAAACTTACGAGACTGCGTGGTAGACAGCAGCGTGAGAGCAGTTTCACAAGACATGTACAGGTATACGGGTCAGCAACGGGCAGGGCAGCTATGGCGGAGCTGTGGGGAAGCAGGGCAGCTTACGGTCTCGTGGGTGTTCTCGACGTGCAGGTTGCGTCGGAGAAGCGGGGCCTGCTGCTGGCGGAGAGCAGTACGGGCGGTCCGTACGGTCTGTCGGGCAATGAGGGACATGGTGATTGCGGAAGAATGGGGAAAGCGCGGACGACGATCGATCAGAAGACAAGATGGTAGACGATGCAAGATGGCGACGAGCAAGCTTTTCCTAAGCCATTGATATACATTGCAATCCACACTGTGACGGCTTCGGATCCCGCGCTTCGTAAAGGGCGACTATTCTGTAGACATGGATCGGGCGCCGGCCGTATCGGTGAAGGCTTACAAAAGAACTGGCACGTGACTGCGAATTCACGCTTTCGCTCAGAAGACATACACTCTAACATAACATTCCCGCCCCCTTCACTGCTTTGCTGCCTTGGCAATCACAAATCAAACCAAACCACACAATTCATCCAATCTTGTCAGGATATGGTATGTTTATGATGAGGGTGTCAGCAGTTGTGTGCCTGATCCCAAGTACTGGTCTATATGGCAATGATATTGACTGGGTGGCCATGATTTGACTGTGTTGCAGTTGATTGACTCATTGGGCAGTGATTGGGTGGGAGTTCAATTGACATGACTCTGAGATTGACAGACTGCTGTGGATGCTCCATCCAGAGGCAGAGAGGTGTGTTTGAAGCTGTACTTGCTTACAAGAATGGGAGAGTGTCCTTAACACACTCTTGCAAGGTGAACACTGTTGGTTAGGGCTACTAAGAAACCTGCTCGACAGCCCCATTGAGGGAACTGATGGGAGTAGCACTGGTCCACAGTGCTGTCCAGTGCAGGCTGTCTTGCTCTGGACTGCACTGCCTTGACATGCTATAGGATAATAGCAGTGTCAGTATGCTTGTAGCGACTATGCCGTTGGGTGATAGTTGTGCTGATGGTGTTGGCATTGGGCACTGTAAAGAGTGCATGTGCTCCGCCGTGCTGTCCCGGGCAGAGTGCCCATTCTCACAGGCCAAGTTGCTCCACGCGTGACTCGAACGCGCGACTGGATAGCTTGTTCCGAGCTCATGTGCTAGGGAGTATGACTAACCGCACATGTTCAACACGCGTGTCGGATCCGAAAAGGCTCAAGTTTGAATCCCGCCCGAGACGTATTTTCACTTCTATCGGCCGATAGCCTGCTTAGCTCGCGATACATGTATTTAGCTTGTACATTTGTCACGATCGCCTTCAATCTGAACCATCATCTCCTTTAGTAAACTGTCTTCCTTCCTGCTTGTTCCTCAGTAGCGTTTACTCGCTATCGTTAGTCCATTTCACCATCAGTATCGCCCCTGCTGCCTGTTGAGCAGGGAGATACCCTCAATGGTATAGACCACGTGTGAATTGACTAGACTGGATGAGGGTCAACCTCCTCCAGTCTTGGAGTGCTGTACTATATACATGTGAGTGGTCTATCATCCACCTACTGTGGAGACGTGGCACAGCCGACGGCTCTGCATAGTGGGAACTCGATATGAAGTGAGTGTGCATGTGTGTGATCCAATGGCTGATCCTGCAGCCGCTGGCATCACCATTCTTACCTTCGGGACGCACGATGGTGCGCGTGTGGCTCACTGAGAGCTATGACATGTGCAGGGTCGCGGATCAACCCTGTCACACAGGAAACAATGCACCTGTACTTTTTATATGAAGGTCACAGCAATGCTGTGTCGACTGCCCCTTGGGCTATGCTGGCCCAAGGTTCCCCAAACCTGTAACACTATACCTTTGTACACCTAGTACAGTAGATCCACGCTCTGTAGGGCACTGTCCCTAACCACATTGCCATAGGACTCTGTCTATTGGTGCTCGCATTCACAGTGCACTTGGGCAAGAGTCACTGTCCAAGTTCAGCTGTTGTCATAGTCACTGCCACCAGGTCCCTGGACAGGTGACTCAAACGGTGATCCTGGAGCTAGCATCACTCTACGGGTACTCCGCCATTACAAGGTACAACCACTACTTGACTAGATATCATTGTGAGCTCAATGGTCTTGACAGCAAGTATTCTAGCCTCACTCTTCTTCAACACTTAGCTAAGTCATTCATGGGTCAGGTGCACTTTTTACTCATCATGGGATCCTTTAGGTTCCGACGATATTCATGTTAGATTGGTGGCTCCAGTAAAGATGGCAGCGGCTTAATCACATCTAGTGTGGGGAAAAAAAGCCTGGAAAGAAATTTCAAGATTTTTGGGCAACTCAACCCTTGAACTCGTTCAAGCAAGGTCATCACTTGGACTCTACGCAACCTTCACTCCTTCACTCCTCGTACTTCTTTCTCCGCTAAATCGTTCTTCCCAACACATTGAATCTGCAGCAGCATGGCAGGCGATGCGAAGCGCCCAACCGCGGGCCAGGATGCGGACGGCCCGCCCTCTGGCTCGTTCAAGCACATCGGCAACAAGATGAAGCGGACAGAAATGTACCGCAAGTGGAAAGCCGAAAAGCGCAAGGCAAAATTCTCCCGTAGGACGGCGCAGGCGAAGGAAGAGCGAGGCGAGGGCGGCGACAAGAAGAAGGCCGCTCGTCTTGCCACCAACAAGACCAGGACCATCGAGAACACCCGAGATTTCAATCCTACCATTATCAACGCGCCCAACACCCATGAGGGTCCGGGACCCAGCAACCTGGACAAAAAGCTGGATTCAGATCAGGAGGATGCAGAGGCTGAGGATGAGGTGCTCGAGCAGGAAGCAGCGGAGGAGATCGATGACGACGAGGACCCTCACGCTCCGCCTGCCATCCTGATCACCACCTCAATGCCATCTTCGTCTACCTCTCCTCACCTCGATTCTCTGAACGCTCGATCGCATCCCTCGGAGAAGACACGCGAGTTTGTCGATGAGCTGCTGTCCGTCTTTCCAGGCGCTGAATACCGTCCCAGAGCCAAGGCGCAGGGCGTCGGCCTTGGCAAGATCTGTGGCTGGGCGCGGGAACGCCGATATGGTGCTGTGCTTGTTGTTGGCGAGAGCCGCAAAGAGCCCTTTGCTTTAACGGTGATTCAGCTGCCTCACGGCCCGACCGCTTTCTTCCGCTTGACGTCGATCAGCACGGGGCAAGAGATCTACGGAAAAGCCCGGCCCACCCCTCACACTCCGGAGTTGATTCTCAACAACTTCACTACGCTGCTCGGTCACCGCGTCGGAAAAGTGCTTCAATCGCTCTTCCCAAAGGTCCCACAGCTTGAAGGCAGGCAGGCGGTCACGTGTCACAACCAGCGAGACTACATTTTCTTCCGGCGGCACCGATATATGTTCAAGAGCGATACAAAGACAGCGCTGCAGGAGATTGGACCCCGGTTCACATTAAAGCTGCATAGCCTCAAGGACAGCCTGCCCAAGGGTGCTGGTGTCTGGGACGGCAAATATACCGCGGAGTTTGCTGAGCTCGAGCCTGAGGAGCTGACCGAGCCAGCGGCGGGTGCTGACCTGGAAGGCGATGCAGAAGCCAGCCATTCGGCTTCTGACAAGGCGGACGAAGATGATGAGAACGTTGTCGACGGCGCCTCCTCCTCCTTGCCATTACCACCAGCCGATACTGTGACAAAGAAGCGGCAGAGAGGAGAGGAAGACACCACGGGGCTCGACTTCCAGTGGAAGCCGAAGCTGAGTGTTTCCCGACGCAATTTCTACCTGTGATGAGAGGTCGCTTTCCTGCCTCATACAGACACCCTGTACTTTTAGCATGCATATCTCCAGCGTATCGATCGCAGAAGATGCTTCAGCCATTCCGGCTCTAAACTGGCAGCATGAGTGGTATAGGCTGTCAAGGCACATGTTAGGTGCGTGATGTGCTTGGACGAGATTTCGACAGGATTTGGACCCTGTCGGCGCGTGCATATTGTTCATGTCATAAGTGATTGGCGAGAAGTTCTTTCGCGCTCACTTCTTTCAACGGCCTCGACCTTGGGCCAACACCACTTTGTTGTCTGCTAAAGCACCTGCCCCATCGCAGTGCTAATTCGGCTCGGCCACCGTATGCGTAGAGCTTCACTGACGGGCCAGCCGCCGACCGAGACGATCTGTCGCCGCAGCGGCTATAGGCTGAGCGCCTGCAAGTACCGCCATGAATGCGCAGCTGCTCAACCCGTTCACCATCGACATCCCGGACTCGGTCTCGAGCACGTTTGGAACGGCGGGCTGCACCACGTGCCTGTTCAATAATGGCTTCGGCATTTTCCATGGCCACTATCTGGCCGTCGGTCGCAACGATGGGTGGGTAACCATCTGGGACATTGAGACCAAGTCTATTCTCCGTCTGCTGCAGGGTCACGTACGACCGATCACAGGCCTCGCCTGGAGCTCCTACCATCGCTATCTCGCCAGCTGCAGCGCAGACGGCAACGTCATCATCTGGGACCTTGCAGCAAAGAGCGTCGGAGGGCCTGTGACTGTCGCTTCCAACACAGCCCCACCCCACTCCGCCGCCTCCTCCTCTTCGGCAGCGGGTCTGCCTTTCGCATCCGAACGCAAAATGACAATCCGTTTTGACGCGCCTGTCTCCTCGGTCCAGTTCGCGCCCGGAAACAGCAAAAAACTTGTCGTACTGCTCTCCACCCAAGAGGTCTTTATCATCGATATCGGCGAACGAATCAAGGTGTGCCGCCGTCGTGCCCGGCCCAACACTGGCACAGCATACAGCAGTACCGCTGAGACCAATGGCGACCGCAACTTGTCGCTGGATGCCGCCTCCAGTGCCCCTGACATTGAAGTCGAGGCCGTTAAGGACCCGCCTAAGCGTGTGCAGCTGCTAGTGCCCCGCGGCGAAGAGGAAACTACCGGCGCCAGCGCCGGCCTGACCGCTGCCAGATTCACGCCGGATGCCAGACACGTTGTCGCTGGCACCTCGAAGGGGAGTCTGCTCGTCTTTGACTCCATCTCAGGCGACCTTTTGGACGAGCAAAGAGTGCTTTCGACGGTGTCGGGGGTCAAAGAGCTCGCGTTCGACGCGGCAGGGCGGCTGCTCGTTGTCAACTGTAATGACCGGATCCTTCGAATTCTGAGCGTCGCGTCTGCGCAGCGTTCGGCCAAGGACGAAAACGAAGACAGCGAAACGGAGAGCGGGCGGGAAGGTAAACGCAGGAAAACTTCGCTCCAGCTGACGCTGCTGCACAAGATCCAGGACATGATCCAGCGGAGCGCATGGAACACACTCGGCTTCTCGCCGGATTCGGACTACATCTATGCGGGCGCGGCGCACAGAGCAGCGCACAACGTTTACATCTGGGACCGTAGCTCCGGGACGCTGGTCAAAATTCTGGAGGGGCCGAAGGACTGGCTGGTGGGGGTGGACTGGCATCCGCAGCGGCCGATGCTTGCGTCGGTGAGCAACACAGGCACGGTGTATCTGTGGTTTACGCCGACCGAGGAGATCTGGAGCGCGTACGCGCCCGGCTTCGAAGAGCTCGAGGAGAACGTCGAGTACGAGGAGCGCGAGGACGAGTTTGACTTCATCGACGACCAGGACAACAAGGACCGGCGCAAGCAGGAGGAGGAAGAGGCCGCATTCGTCCGCATCGGTGACGACGCCGGCGCCGCCGCCACACGCCTCGTCGCCCGCCCGGCGCCGCGCGTACACCCACATACCCTCCACAGCCTCCTCGCCCTCGACGCCCTCTCCCCCTCCTCCCACCTCGCAGCCCTCAACTCCCTCGCTCCAGCCTTTCACGACCTCCTAGACGACTCCCACTGGCTCCCCGACCCATCCAACCCCTCCATCGGTGACTCGAGAATCCTCCTCTTCTCTCTGCTCGACGACGATACCGACGACGCTTTCGTCATCCCGCCGCGTCTCGAAGACGACTTCTCTGATCTCCAAGACGAACACTCCTGAACCTTCCAGCAACGCCACAACATGCAAAGCAAAGACGCTCGATGCCACCACGTTGGCTGGCGCCCAACGGATTCTTCCTAACTCGAGTAAGATCGGATAGAGTACTATATAGCGAACAAGTGGGTGCCGGACAGCGAGAAGGTCTGCAGATGACTGTGGAACGAGCTGGGAGGCTAGAAGCCGACGCACGATATTGAGGTTTAGGCATAGCAACATGACCGGTCAAACTTGACTTGATTCAATCGGCCGACATGGGTAAAATCGGCAGAACGGCCAATTGCTTGCTTCTCAAATCTGAGCGGAGTGTAGAGCAGTCAGGACATGACCTTTTAAAGTGCATACAACTCGTCGAAGCTGAGCTGCCTTTCGCAGCAGACGCTGCTGTGACGGGGCAGCCGATGCTATGCCGGCCTAACTATTCGATGCGGGAGCCAAATTGAATCCCACATTTCTCACACATCCTGTTTCCGGCACTCGTTTCCTTTCTGAGATCGAGCGGTCGCTACCGATCATCACCGCAGCCACCATCAGATCACACTCAGGTGATTGTGAACGGAGGTCGTAATCACATTTCAGCGCTCAGCCTTGCATGCTGATGCTCCCGTTGAATTGCATGGGAACTAGACAGTATTCATGTGCGGGCCCGTATCATGACTGTGGCAACGATCACGATCGTTCCCACGTACTAGCTGTCGATGAAATGAATCGGGTGTGAACGTCGGGTCCAAGGCAATCGTAATCAACGTTTGACTGCCGTACTGCGTAGACCAGAACAAGCAATCAAGATACAATTCCGTAATCGGGCCCTTATCCTTGGCTTGTCACTCCGCTTTCCCCGGCTTTGATGCATCTCGCCACCCGAAGAATAATATTGCCGCTATCACGGCGAAACCAAATCGGAATCCGGCAACGCGATCCGACGCCTAACATGCTTCTATCCATTCGGGAACCCAATCACGATTATTCCTGGGGAGCGCATAACGTTGACATATGTGCATGTCCAAGGTTCTCCTCCGACTTGCGCCTCTGCTCTTTCCTGGCTGTAGAATTCGGGCCGCCCGTTCTCAGCATCATCATCTGTCTAGCTGCGATCTGCCCCTTCTCTCACTAGTCTATCATCACCACTCTCACTCTATACCGCACTCTTACTATTGTCACCATACTGGCTATCATAACGGCCCTCTTTCCATACCTTTCTCTGACTACTGCTGTTTTCCTATCATACCTTATCATATTCTATATACCTGATCCGTACTATGCTAGTAGATACCATAAAACAGAGACGGACCAAATCGTTATAATCGACGCCGTACAAGCAGATTACTCAGTTCTGTCACATTCACAGCTGTATCTCGTCTGCGTTCAGCGTCGTCAATGTCCTGCCACAGCCCTACTACGTAGACTTTATGCGCTCATCGACCTTTCCTGCCACCATCAGCATAGCGTCGCTCTGCTCCTGCAAAGAGCTTCAGCGATGGCAGAGACTTCCAAGCCGACCATCAACACGCGCATGCCGAAAGGGGCAAAACGGCCCAAGACGTCTCGAGCCTGTCTAGCATGCCGCAAGCTGAAAGCCAGATGCGAACCATCAGCAAATAGGGGCGCGCCCACAGAGGATCCCCAGTCCAGCTCCCATCCTCCTGTCATCTGCCACCGATGCAAGACCCTTTGTATAGAGTGTCTTTACGAGGACGCCAACGGAAAAGTACTCAAAGGAGAAGAAGTGCCAGTAAGCGCGACTTCTTCCCCTCCTTCTGCAGGCGAAGGCGCGTCCCGCTCGACGAAACGATCCAGAGCAGCTGGTCTGGGCTACAAACGCGACGATCTATACGGCAACGACCGTACTGTTTTCCTGTCACCTGCCATTTCGCCGAGCCCGTTGACCCGGCCGGTTTATAGAGACATTGAGATGTCCTCTGTACAGGCTTCCGGTCCCAATTGCCTGGAACGCCCAGTGCTCGTTGCATCGGCTCTCGCAAAGCTCATCGGTAGCCAAGCCGATCTCAACTCCGCCGCTCGTCAACATCTCCTCGAGTCTTCTGGTGCATATGGAGGGATTCCATCGACTGCCTGGTCGCAAACTCCACAAAGCCTCTGCGTCGGCAAAACCGCTGCTAGAATCCTGTCGCGTCAAGCACCCGCACCACCATATCCCGACGGTGAGCTCGCACTCTTACCCCGTCACTTGGTACCATACGAACGACAGCTTCGGGTTGCATTCCAGGGGCTATACGCTCCTTTCTCGCCCTTCCTCACTATGCCACTGGACGATTCTTTAACCCTGGCTAATTGCCATACCGAAGCGCAAACCTTTGCTCTTCTTACCATCTATCTCATTTCGCTTCCTCACTTGGAGTCAGCACAGGCGATGGGTCCTCTCAAGTCTCTTTTACGCAACGTTGTCGACTCGCTTCTGCGTAGGGCCATCCATGCAACCGTCAATGACAACCTCAACATCCTGGCGCTTCACGGTTGCGCCACTTTCCTACTTTATCCGGTCGATGGATTTGTTGAGGACGCACGGCCCATCCCAACCCCAGAGCAGGAAAATGATGGCCTGTTGGAGTATGCCCGCGAGCTAAATCCACGGGCTGCAATCATTGCAGCTATTACCATTGCCCAGCAGCTTGGTCACGCCGACCTCGCTACTCAGCTGCCTCACCTTCGACAAGCGATGGACATGGATTCTCCACAGAGTATACCCTCCGCCGGAGACAATCAGGAGGAGTTCGCCAAAGCTGTCTTTTCTACCTTTACATGGCTTTCACTCTTGCAGTTCCGCACTTCCGTCGATGTTGCCGAGGAACGGGTCGAATGGGATTCTCTCTCGCAATTCGAGCGTACGACATCCACGGTCCGGATAGAGGGCATAGTGGCCGCCTTATTACCCCCGCCCTCTTTTCTTCCGCCGCGCGAGCAGAGTCGATGCTGTTGGATGGCTCAACGCGCCGAACTATACTCCATCGCACGAGATCACCGCCACATGAAACGAACTGCTGCCTTCTTCACAAAGAGGGAAGCCGAGGATCAGGCGTTGAACTATAAAAAGGCCTTGGACGAATGGAGATATAAGTTTGGCGAACAAATGCGAAGCATGAGTACTGGCTTCCGGAATGACCCACGCGGTCTGGGCCTTCACCGCTTCTATTCGCTCTTTTCAAATGCAGAGGCTACCTCTATCCAAGTCCTGATCGGGTCCATCTACCACAAGGAAATCGCTGCTGATATGCGCCAGAGATTGGCGGAACCATTCTTCCAAGATGACGTCCCTTGGAAAGCTGCCACAACCATAATGCTCGGCCACGAACAGGACCGACTTACAAAGGCTTTGCTGATCAATTTCAGTTTTTCTGATGCCATACTCCGGGCTATGGGACTGATCTCGAACATGTCTCCTGTCATGCCTCAGCTGTATGACTTTGTTTCGTACGAAGACGCCATAGAAAGCGAGATTCCATCACTCTGCGTTGTAGCACCTCCGATTCTGCAGGCTGGCCTCTTCGCCGTACCTATCTTGGCAGCGGCAGAACTGCGTCTCTCCGTGATCGAGGTGTGGGGAGCTAGTGCCGCTCACTTCAATCCGTATCTCCTTCCCATGCTCACTAATTGCGTCAAATCGCTCCGTGCCTGTCATGTTGTTGTCCAACTGCCAGGGGTGATTAAGATGCAGTACACCACCGCGAACCCCGTCGCCGGATATCTTCAAGGCCCTTACGAAATTCTGATGCGCAAGGTAGCAGCTGCTGAGGAGCGTCTGCAGATTTCCCACGTCGAGAGCATTCTCAACAATGCATTTGTGCTGGCCCGTAAAACTAAGGAGATCCGGACCCACGCCGAGGAGCTGGCTCCAGACGCTCCCGAGATGATACAGAACATCGCGGACAGCCTGACAGTCGAGGATCAAATCTCTGCTAGTATGCAGGGGTCCCTGCACGTACAAGCTATCCAAGAGATCGAGGATGCAGAATTCGCCGTCAAAGTATTTGGCTCGGATACACGAGAGGGGGATGTCAAACCTGTCCGAAGGGCGGGTTCGGCAACTGATACGGCATCGCCCTCTCCTGACGGAAAACTGCAAAAGCAGCCATCTAGCGTTATCAGATCGGCATCAGCGGAAAGGGAACAGTTCACGAAACAAGGTGCATCCCCAAGGTCGACAAAGCCACGGTCGAGTACACTTCGCAGCGATATCTCGGCATTCTCGGCATCAGACGGGAAACAGTCCACGAGTCCACATTCCACTTTCAAGTCTGGAACAGTCTCCCAGCCTGAAGGGATCCGGTCTAAATATGTTGGAGCTGCTCAAGCACCCGACGAGACAATGTTAGTGGGCCATCATCTTGTCGGAGTGGATGCCCCTTCGCACACTGCGGGTCTCCCTCAGGGTATCGCACCTGCTCCCCTTGTTTCGCAGCAGCATGCATACAGTTCAGAACACCAGAACTCTCCATACCAAGACCAACAAGTTCGCATCCCAGCAACGAACCCGCCTATACAAGAGCACTACCACGGACGCCAGCACTTCGAGGAGCCTCTTCAGCAAAATCACTCACACCAAGGACAACAAGATCAACAGGGACAACAAGGACAGCAGGGGCAGGAATCTTATCGTGAAGTCTATCATCCGCAACAAGGGCTGCCGCAAGGTTCACAGCAACATCTGAAGCCCCAACAGGTGCAGCAGCCAGGTTCTTTGTCGTCTTACGACTGGGCCTATGGGTCTGAGCGGTATCAGGATAGCTCGATGGAAGAATCCTTCCAGCACAAAACCCTGTCGGCGAACCCAGTCGCGCCCGCTCCTTCGCAAGCTTATCACGCCACGCCACAACCTTCCACAGTGAATATGCCGACCAATCTCGAGCATTATTCCGCTGTAGCCAAGATTAATCCCCAACGCGACTCGATTCCGTCCAGCTTTCGGGAACACAGTATGGATGGCGCTCTACCGACGCAGGTGCGGAACGCGTGGGAGCAGAGCGACCTGCCGCAGCGCTCTTACGGCAACACCTACCAGACAACTCAGCTCGCACCTCGCGCTCAGTTTAAGCAAGAACCTGAGTACGCTTACTATGACCAAGCGACCAGCGACGTCAGCAGCGTTTCTGGGATGCAGTACCAGCAGCACTCGCAGCCGAATGCATATTCGACATCGCTGCTGGCTCCATCACATAGATCTGCAATAGATCAAAGGCCTGGCTACGACCAGCATGCAGCTCCAA
The DNA here is from genome assembly GCA_023212725.1 of Tranzscheliella williamsii. Taxonomy (NCBI): domain Eukaryota; kingdom Fungi; phylum Basidiomycota; class Ustilaginomycetes; order Ustilaginales; family Ustilaginaceae; genus Tranzscheliella; species Tranzscheliella williamsii. The sequence continues at coordinate 50,848 of JALBYF010000022.1, forward strand.
GCGTACTGCCGACCCCGCTGCAAGGTCAGCCTTCCTACCCAGCCGACGGTACATCGGAAGCTACCCAGGGTTCCCCATCGCGCCAGCCTGCTGCCTCCATTTGGCAGGCGTGGGAATGGGGCCCGTCGCAATAAACAGCCTCTCGATATCTGTATAGTATGGCATGCATGTAAAATTACAGGGGCCCAACTCGTCCGCTGCGCGGCTGCCAGCTGGGCAAGAGGCGCAGATATTTCGCACATTCTGACGCCGCCCGGCAAAGGGTGGTAAAGGTTGGCTGCGTGAGCTTAGGTACCGTGGTCTTGGGCTTCCTCTGCGTCCGCGGCCTCGTGGTCGCCCGTCTGAGGCTTGAGGCCAAAGAAGGCCTGTATGGTCGCATGGAGGGCGGGGAGGACGCCGAACTTGCCCACAGCCTCGTCGAGCTCGGGTTCGGCGTCGGGGAGATGGACGAGGCCCTCCTTCTGGGAGATGGAGGTCTTGAGGAGGTGTTGGAAGTGAGAATCGAAGGAGTCGAGGAGGAGGGTTGCGGTGGGGGAGGCGAGGTGGGGTGGAATGTTGGGGTGGAGGGTGAGGTCGGGTGCGGCGTGGCCGAATCTGTTGAAGCGGATGTGGAAGCGGATGGCGAGGGAGGCGCCGCGGGTGTTGCGGAGGGTGAGGGTTTCGGCGTGGGTGGGGAGGATGAGGGAGCGGGCGAGGTGGTCGTCGGGGCGGGGCGGGGCGCGCGGGCGGGTGCGCGGATGCCACGGCTGAAAGTCGACGCCGGTGGCCGCCTCCCAGGCGCGCACATGCCCGCGCACCAGATCCGTATACCGCTCCATCAGGCTCGTGAACGTGTTTCGCCGGAGCGAGACCAGCGCGATCAAGGTTCGCAGCGTCAGCAGCACCGCCGGCAAGTCGTTCCGCCTAACGAGCTTTCCCAGATGGTTCCGCTCCTCGTTCAGCGCCGCCTCCAGCCACGACGGCACCTTGACTTGCAGTCGCATAATCTCGGGCGACGCCGCGGTCGGCCCCGCATCCAGCCCGGCTCGCTCGACCACATCGAATCGGATATCCACAGGGAAGAGCCGCGCCATGATCGCCTTGATGTGTACGTGTCGCTTCCCCGACCCGCCTGCGCCCCCACGGCCCCGGACCTCGCCGCTTTCCGTCTGGACCAGGCTCTCAATCTCCAGATGGGTGAACTGGGCGAGCCCTTCGACTAACGCGGTCGACCTCCTCTGCCGGTCCCGCAGCCAGCTGTTCACCGACTTCGCATGCCTCGACCGCGCCAGCGAATCCTCGATCTCGGCGGTACCGCCACCCGTGCGCCGTGCTTGGTCGCCGCGGGACGACAGCATCAAGCGGCGGTCGATGTCGCTTCCGCTGCCAACACCCTCAATGCCGACTGACTTACTAGGCACCAGCGCGGCGTCGATGGTGAGGTATGTGGCGGAGGCATTGCCGCCGGCGATGAGCTTAGCGATGCTCGTGGTCGAAGCGGTAAGCAGCGCGGTGAGCGCATCATCGTCCATACTCCGGAGCCGTTCTACCAAGAGCTCCTTCATCGCCCGTGCGTCACGACCTGCAGAGTCGAGATAGAAGAGCGACTCGGACGACAGCGTAGTAGCACGCTCCTTCTCCCTCTTGCGCTGTGAAGTGAGACGCTGCCGCCTCTGTCGCTCCGACGTGATTTCGCGTTTCAGTTCGCTCACTTGAACCTCCATGTCTTCCAGGCGCTCGACAAGCGTCGCGCGGTCCGTAGAATTTGATGAGCGTGCAGATCCCGGCGTTTCGGGTGCGCCCTGTTGCCGCCGTGACGGCGTGGCTGTAGGTGTGGTTTGTGACATGGTGCGGTGCTGTCGGATAGTACCTCTAGTCAATCTTCCCTCCTGCTAGCGTAGTGTAGTGTGCATTTAAGCGCGGTTATGCAATCGCACCGTGGGTAGACTCGGGCAATGCTGAAGGTGCAAAGGAGGCGGAAGGGCGGAGCCCAAAGCGTTGGGACAATAAGACGGCAGCGAAGACGGATGATGGTGTCGATTCAACCCTCGGTGAAACAAGTATGATGTTAGTACTTGGGTATGCGCGTCGCGTCGCTCTTTGTGGATGGGCAAGTCAACATAATCAGAAATCTAACAACAAATTTCTCACCCCTTTGGTCACGCACAAAGTCCCGGATGTTGCAAGCAGAGATGTCGAGGCGATGACTGGAATGCATTCGATAATGATGGTGGAATTCAATCAGGAGCGGGAGCGTTTGCCTCCGCCATCCACAGCGCCTCGGACATCGCGCTTGCGCTTGGGTACAGCGCCATCAGAAGCGCCAAAGCTGATGCCAGCCGGCATGTCTTTCTTTTCCTTTTGTGCATTTTTGCGTCGGCGGCGCTCCAACGCCTTCTTGAGCTGTTGCTTTTCGGCGCCCGAGGCCGACTTGCCATCTGCATTGCCACCAGACAATCGATCGTACTTGTCCTTAAGCAGCATCTGCCGCACCTCAGCCTTCTTGGGATAGAACGGAAGGAGGCCTTTCTCTACCCTCTCCTTTTTCTGCGACTTGATCTTGCCCTTCACTTGCGACTCCCGCTGCCGTCTTTCGCGCTCGCCCGCAAGGCCTTCTGCTCTGCGCAGGGCTGCTTCAACCTTGGCGCGCTCGTCACGCAGCGCAAGTGCTTGGTCTGACTTTGCCTTCGGTCCCGCCTGACTCGCTTCCTGCTTCTTGAGCTTCCCGAAAGTAGCTTTAAGCGTCGAAAGCTCGTCTTTGAATATCTCTGGCAAGAAGGAATACGACTTGGCGAAGAGGTCTTTGTTGACGCTGCCAGACAAGGACTCGAACCGAGGATCACGGATATGACTGGACTGCGTCTCGATGACATTGCGTCGACGTGACACTGGCCGTTTGCTCGATATCTCTGTTGGCGCGTTCTTGTGTGATCTCTTTGCGAGCTCTTGCTTTGCTCGCCGCTCTTCGCGGGCTTTGCGGCCTTCTGAAGCCTGCTTCGGGTCCTCAGCTGTTGAACCGGTCTGGACACCTCCACTGAGCTGGCGAAGTCGTTCACGCACTTCCTGCCGTTTGCGTTCTAAAGTATCTTCATCGTTTGGCTTGCTCCGGTCCGCTCGTTGCTTGCCAGCCTTGACCGAAGCAAGACGCATCCTGTCTTCCTGGAACTCGTCCGGCTCGAGATCGGATATGTCTGGTTCCGACCCGCTTGCATCGTCACTACTACCCTCCATCTGCGCCCTCGCTTTCATTAATGCGGAAAAAGGAATGTTTTTCAACTGCTCTTGAAGCTCTTCATGCTCGGATTCGGAAACGGACGTCCCAGCCTCGCTATCGCTGCCATCGCCTTCGTCAGGAAGGTCGTCTTCCGAATCGTCGGTGATAGCTTCGAGATCCGATGCATCCAAGAACTGTGCGTACCTCGGCGCTGTTTCCTCTTGCTCAGCTTTGTCACTCCCGCTTACGCTGCCTTCTTGCTCGTTATTGTCCTCATCGTGGACTTCGTCATCGCCGGATGCAAGGTTCGGCGCGCCTGTGTCGGAGTCGTCCGAGTCCTGTTCAAAGACAGCCACCTTTGGCGACTTGTCGTGCTTTGCTTGTCGGCTAGCTCCGACCGCCATCGTGGGAATCCGATCTGCAGCGAAAAGTGATGTTGTAGAGTGAAAGGTGGCTAAAGTTCAAGACCCTTTGAGAGTGGAGTGGAGCTCTTAGCTGGGTGCAAAAGATGATCATCTGTATCTAAAATGTAAGCACACGGAAATCTTGATTACACTTTACCGTTGTTGGGTAGGAACGGCATGCAGCGGTTTGAATAGATAATTTTGTGTGCGGAGAGAATTTTCGACTTCTCACACTCACATTCTACTTGCTGAGCTTCTTCTGGCTCATTGCACTCTGCTCCTACGCTTCAAGCTCGCCTCCTTCCGACAACCACACACTACGCCGTCGAATAGAGGTAGCTCATCTATCTGTAGTGCCTTAGCATTATGGATCCAGGACCATCAGACCCGTCACGGGCCGCAAAGGCTGGCACTTCGGTTGCCAAGAAGAATAAGGGCCAGGGCAAGGGCAAGGGACCACGCCAGAAACAATCGATGCATAGCGAGGAAGCGCTCAACAAGCAGGCACAGTCCATTGCAGCCTCAACAGATCTGCCGCGGTCAATAGATCAATCCCTTCCGGCTTCCGTCCGAGAGGCTAAGACGCCCAAGTCACTGGCAGGGATCAGGGACAAGAAGCTCAAGAGCAAATTGACCCATCAGCATGTTTCGCAGAAAAGGGCGGCTGAGTCGGCCCGCTTAGCGAACGAGTATCTCAACGCAGCGGCTCCAGGAGAGGACGCCGGCCTTATCGAGACGGAAGGCGATCTGGAAAGGACGTTCAAGGTGACCCAGGCGCAGATCAGGGACAATGTAGGCGTCGACACTGCCACCAAGGGCTTTGAGCTTAAGCTCGACGGTGGCAAACAAGGTGTAGGGTTGGGGCCCTATCGGTGCGACTACACCCGCAATGGGCGCCATCTGCTGATCGGAGGCAGGAAAGGGCACATTGCTGCCTTCGACTGGCAGACTGGTAAGCTCAGTTGTGAGATTCAGGTACGCGAGACGGTCAGAGATGTCAAGTGGCTTCACAACAACAGCTTCTTTGCTGCGGCGCAGAAGAAGTACGTCTACATCTACGACAACGCCGGCATCGAAATTCACAAGTTGAAGCAGCATACCGAGGTCAACCGGCTCGAGTTCCTGCCGTATCACTTCCTGCTAGCCTCTGTAGGAGCTACGGGATTTCTCAAATACCAGGACACATCGACGGGTACTCTAATCAGCCAGCACAAGACCAGTCTCGGCAACTGCAACACCATGGCTCAGAATCCACTCACCGCGGTGCTTCAGCTGGGCCATTCCAACGGGACAGTGACAATGTGGACGCCCAACCTGTCGACACCGGCGGTAAAGCTGCTGGCGCACCGTGGCCCGGTCACGGGCATCTCGATCGATGCAAGAAACGGAGGGAGAGACATGGCTACGTGTGGTCTGGATGGTACCATCAAGGTTTGGGATACCCGGATGTTGGGGAAAGGTCCCAGGCGAGAGTGGCAGTCGCGGCGACCGGCGTCTGACCTGCAATACTCGCAGCGCGGGTTGCTTGGCGTGGCGTGGGGTCCGCATATCTCGGTCTACGACACGCACAAACCGCTTGGAAACGCCCCTCCTGGCCCATATATCACGCAGGGGTTCCCCCGTGCCGAGCCGCTGCAGGTCAAGTTCTGCCCGTTCGAGGATGTCCTGGGCGTCGGCCACGGCGGCGGCTTTACCAGTCTGCTGGTGCCCGGAGCCGGTGAGCCGAATTTCGACTCGAGCGAGCTGGACCCGTACGAGACCAAGAACGCACGGAGGGAGCGCGAGGTGCACCAGCTGCTGGACAAGATTTCGCCGGAGCTGATTTCGCTCGACTCGTCGATCTTGGGGTCGCTGCACGTCGCCGAAACGAATGTCTCGGCGGCGGAGCAGGAGCGGGTTCTGGCGGAGTTGGCCCGGCGGAATCCGGATGCGGTTGCACGGAGCGCCGACGGGCGCGCTTATGCGCAGCTGTCGCGTCTCGAGCGGATGGAGCTCGACGCGCCGGGAGCCGCGCACAACGCCGACGTGGACCTGCTCGACGAGCCCGCCACGGGCTCGCTGGCCGCGACCATCGCCGCGGTCCCCGCCGGTGCACCCAAGGAGAAGAACCGGATGCGCGGCAAGAACAAGGCAATGAGCAGGTACCTGCGCAAGAAGCGCGCCAACGTCATCGACCCCAACCGCATCGCCGTAAAGGCCAAAATGGAGAAGCGCAGGCAGGCCGATATCGACGACCGCAAGCGCAAGGCCGCCGCCGGCCTCTCCGCCGACAGCGCCGAGTTCTCTGCGCTCGACGTCTTCTCCAAGCGCTTCTGATTTCTTTGTATCTCATCGCCGCCGCGCACGCTATCTCAATCATTCACAAGGGTCACATTTACGCTGGTGGGGGACGCTGCGCTGGGATCCGGTCTGGTGAGCAGTGGCCCGTGAAATGGGGTAGGCTACAGGCACGGCGAGGAGGGGGCGGACTACTCGAGCGTCCACTCGCCGCCGGTGTGAATGATCGAGACGGGGCGGCGGGCGTCGAGGCTGCGGCGGCCGGCCTCGAGGATGGCGGTGGTGAGGACGGTGTCCTTGATGGTGGGGAGGACTCTGTCGTAGTCGGCGACGGAGCGCTCGGCGCGGTTGATCTTTGTGCAGGCGGCGACAAAGTTCTCGAGCGAGATGTAGCCGTAGCCGTGCTGGCCGGCGAAGTAGCCCTCGCCGTCGGGGGTGTAGCGCATGTAGAAGGGGTTGTAGTCGACGCTGGTGCCGCCGGAGGCGTGCTGGGCGGGGTCCTCCTTGACGAACTGGTAGCCGCGGCGCGCCTGGTTGACGCGCGTCTCGCCCTGCGAGCCGACATAGTGGAAGAACTGCTCCGAGTGGACACCGGCGCCCTGGGGCGCGCTCCAGGATGCGGTGAAGACGGCGGTGGCGCGCTTGCCCTCGACGGGAGCCGCACGCTCGTCGAGGATGGCAAAGTCGACGACGAGCGTGATGGTGTCCTCAGTGCCGGCGACACAGCCCTTGGCGGTCGCAATGCCCTGCGACGCGCTGGCGACGACGCGAGTGGGAACGGCACGACCCTGAACCATCCAGAGACAGACGTCAATGTGGTGGCTGTTGAGGTAATACGAGATGTCCGAGTCGCGGCCGGCCCAGGCCTTGAAGGTCTCGAGCTGGTTCTTGGGCTGCGACATGTACGAGTAAAAGTAGTTGAGGTCGCCGAGCTCGAGGCGCGCACGCTCGCGCGCATCCGCGTACGCCGGATCAAAGCGCTTATGGTGCTCGACCATGCACAGCACACCCGCCTCGTGCGCCGCTTTGACAAGCGCCTGGTGGTCGGCCAGCGTCTGTGTCGCCGGCTTTGTCACTAGAACATGAATCTTGCGCTGGATCGCATACAGCGCGATATCGTAGTGCGTCGAGTCCGGCGTGAAGATCGTAATCGCATCCCCCGGCGCCAGCGTGTCGATCGCCGCCTTGTATGCGTCCGCATCGCGCACCCCCGCCTTTGGGTAGCCGGTGAACTCAGTGCTCATGTCGCGGTACTTGGCCTCAATATTCTTCTGAAAGTGTTGGCGGATGCCCTCAAACTTGTCGCCGTTGGTCCCTACCATCTTGATCTCCTGGTTGATCAGACCGCGCCGTCGCAGATCGAACATGACCAGGCCCACGACGCCTAGCTTCTTGTCCGAGGGCGATTCCGAGTTACCCACGAAGCCCGTCGTGTATTCACCCGTGCCGACGGCCAGGACGGTAGGCAGCCCTGTGGATCGTGTTGGAGACGCCATTGCAACGATGGTGGGGTTCGTGGCTCGGCAGATAGATCCGATGCTTCTCAATGATGCAAAGACAGCAGAACACGGCAAGTATACAGAGAGGGAGGCACAGCCCGGGGTGCGCCGTGCTGGCTGGTTATATAGCAGGGTTGCTTGGGGGAGTCAGAAGAGCAGGCCAGGTCAGGGCCCCGGACCGTGGGGCCGTTCTTCCACATTTGCCCCCTTCCCCCACGCGCACGGTTTGATGAACGTAACAGCCTTCAACACGTCAATTTAACACGTCTGTTATGATCGGTGATCTTTCTGATCTCACGTTCCACCCATCGATCTTCATGAACCGATACAACGATGAGGTTCTTACTAGGGGGCCTGTCTTAAAGCGTTACATGGCGAACACGCATACGGCGGTCACAACACGTTTAGATTGACCGAGCGCTAAAAGTAACGGCAGGGAAAGGAAGAAAGATGACATGTTGGATGTCGTGAAGGCAGGAGTCAGAAAAATTCAGCAAACCATGGTTGCGCATGGAGTGGTAGAAAGGAAGGCCGGTAATCGGCGTTGACATCGTACGGCGCGGCGCTGGGCGGGTCCTAGACGGCAGTGCCTTTGGTCTGCTTCTGAGCAAGGCGCCGTGCGAGGCCTCGCTCGCCGCCCGAGATGCGTGCGAGCCAGGGCCACCGGCCCCGGCGGGCGAGCGCCTTCCAGAGCTCGACAGAAGCGAGAAAGGCGACCGTCATGGCGATCGAGATGCCCCACCCTGGCCCCGCCATGGGGGCGTGGCGGAAGACGTCGGTGTTGAACTTGGGCACGTACAGGGCGATTGGGATGGTGGCCGCACCCAGCACGACCGACCAGAGGAGCATCGGATTTCTCCACAGATGCTTGGCGGGAGACATGCTGAAGAATGACTTTTCCATGCTGATCAGCTCCCAACACACTAGCAAAAGCTGCAGGGTGAGTGTCGTGAAGACGGCAGACCGCGCCTGAAAAATAGGCTCGCAAGAAGCCGCCGAGGAGTGATTGCAATCCAGCGCGATGTTGCCGCCGCCGATCGGGTAGATCATCAGCAGGAAAGCCACCAGGCAGGTAACGCCCATCGAAGTACCGTACACGAGCGTGTCCACGATTACAGCGCGGCTCAGCACACCCGCTCTGAGATCGTGCGGCGGCCGGTCCATAATATCAGGCTCTCCAGGCTCTAGACCGAGACCGATGGCAGGAAGCGAAGCCGTTACCATGTTGACCCATAGGATGCCTACCGGCGCCAGTGGGAAAACGGACTCTTCGTCGGCATCTCGGACACCCAAGCCGCACAACAGCAGAAGTACCTCAGCAACGTTGGCGACCAGCAGGCCGATCAGGAATCGCTGGATGTTGTCAAAGATCGCTCGTCCTTCCTTGATGCCTTTAACAATCGAGTCGAAGCGGTCGTCAGTCAGGATCAGATCCGAACTGTCCTTGGCCACGTCGGTACCCGTGCCCATGCCAATACCGACGGGTGCCTGCTTGAGCGAGGGCGCGTCGTTGATACCGTCGCCCGTCATGGCGAGGTAGCGTCCTCTCCGCTTGCCCGCGGCGATCATCCTGACCTTGGTGGCAGGTGAGCACCGGGCGACAACTAGTGGAAGATCCGGGAGTGAATCGATCTCGGCGTCTGTCATGCCGTCAAACTGGGTCGCCGTCATGACGGCCGACGCACCCTCGCTGCCGTTGATGATCGAGACTTCCTTGGCAATCGCCTGCGCTGTGGCAGGGTGGTCACCTGTCAACATGTGCACGACGATACCGGCGCGCTTGCATGCCTCTACGGCATCTCGTGTCTCAGCACGCGGCGGATCATAGATGCCAAGCAGACCAATGAAAGCGAATTCCCGCTCAGCGACGCTGCGAGACAGCCCGGAGCAAGGCGCAGCCGATTGGACCGAAGCCTTTTCGGAAAGGATCGATTCGGTGTCGCCATCAGCGCCGGTCGTCGCCGAAACTTCGACCTGAGAACACTCAGCTTTATACTGGACAGAGTCCATGCTTCGTTCAGCAAAGGCAAGGACTCTGAGACCCTGCGAAGCCATGGACTCGACCTTGCTGGCAATCTCCTTGCGCATATCCCCGTCCATCTGGACGGCCCTGCTCTTTGTGTCGACGACGGATACGCCGTAAGGGCAGCAGGCGAGAACTTGCTCAACAGCACCTTTCATGTAGAAGACGCGGTCGTCTGACGTCAGGATAGACCTGTAGATGCTTGTCATGCGCTTAAGGGTGCTGTCGAAAGGAAACTCGAGGTCATGGACAAACTTGGCCCTGTCGCCGGCAGTCAGAGTGTCTCGGGCTAAGCCGACTTTGGTAGCAAAAACCTGCAAAGCGATTTCGGTGGGATCACCACGGGCAGACCAGGTGCCGTCCTGCTGCTGTTCCACCTCGGCAATGTTGCAGAGCGAGGCAGCAGTAGCCAGCTTGTGGACTGCGGCGGGTAGGTTATCGGCCGGCACAGGCGCTACATCCCCAGCTTCGCATTCGAGCAAGACTCTGCCGATCGGCTCGAAGGCAGTTTGTCCAGCCTGTTCGACGCCAAAGCTATGGTGCTTGCCGGCGCTGAGCGACCAGCCTTTTCGGACGACCATCTTGCCCTGAGTTAGTGTACCGGTCTTGTCGCTGCAAATGTCGGTGACGCCGCCAAGAGCCTCTAGGGCGTCAAGGCGTCGAACTACGACATTACTCTCTGCCATCCGCTTGGCGCCAACGCTGAAGGTGATGGTAAGCACGGCGACCAATGACTCGGGAATGACACCGATGCCGAGGGCGATAGCGTAGAGGATGACTTCGTTATTGATGTCGAACTCGGCTACGCCGAACACGACGATGGCGCAGACAATGGCCAGGAAGAGGAGGACGTAGGCAAATTTGTTGAGCTTGATTTGGAGAGGCGTACCCTCACGGACGCCGAGGAAGACAGCCATCGATTCCCAGGCTCGCTTGTACCATGGAAGCTGCGAGGCTTCGCCGTTCTTCTTGTGGGAGAGCGCCTCTGCAATCTGTCCGATCTGGGTGTTCATGGCTGTCGCGATGACAATGCCCACAGCCCGGCCCTTGGTCACCGTGGTACCAGCGTAGGCAATATTGGTCCGGTCAGCGGGACCAAGGTCCGGCCGGGTCAAGGCGGCGGTAGTCTTGACCGCAGGGACGGACTCCCCAGTCAGGGGTGCCTCGTCGACTTCGAGATTGCTGATGGTGACGAGGCGGACGTCAGCGGGGACGACATCGCCTGCGCGAAAATGGACGATATCGCCAGGCACGAGTTGGAGAGAGGGAAGCTCTTTGATGCTTGAGGCTCGGAGGACGTCGGCATTGGGGGAGGATAAGGTGCGGAGAGAAGCCATGGTGCGTTCGGCCTTGTACTCTTGGACAAACCCGATCAGCACGTTGGTCACAATCACCGCTGTGACGACGCCTCCCTCTACCCAGTCTTGCACACCGAAGGACAGAGCCATGGCGGCCAGGAGCACCACGGTGAGCGCATTAGCCATCTGGCGGATCAAGATCGAGGTAGCGCTGACCTTGTTCTTTTCCTTGAGTTGATTAGGCCCATGCGTCTGAAGTCTGGATGCAGCTTCATCCTCGCTGAGACCGCAAAGGAGATCACTTTGAAATTGAGAAACTACTTGGTCAGGTTCTAGGGAATGTGGTTGATGCATATCAACGGCTGCGGCAAGGGTGGAGGATCGGCTGCTTGAAGCTGAAGCAGGGGTGGAAGCGCCATTTCTGTCGACCTCGATGACAGCGACGTCCGGGTTGAAGGAAGCCTTCTCAGGGAGATCTGCCGCTGGCGCTGCTGATGCGGCCTGGCCACGGTGCTCACTTGGTTGGTGTGGACCGAGCAAGTTGGCTTGGGGTTGTGGTTGGGGTTGGAGTTGCTCATGTTGGGAGTAGCCACTACAAGGCGGTTCGTCGACATCAGCAGTGGCGCGAGCTTGGTCGCTACCTGGTCCCTGGGGCTGTGAAGGTCCTTTGCCAGGAGAAGAGTCGCCGGCATGACCTTGAACCATCGATTTTGGATAGGAACGTAGAAATGTAAGCAAGCGACGTTGCTTGATGCACAAATGAAGGTGTGGTAAGACAGAGACGGTCTGCAGTTCAGTCTGTTCAGCCGATCAAGTCAGTCGAGCTATGATGTCGGTGGGCAAGTTACACTTAGTGGCAAACTATCTGATCACAGAACAGACGGGGAATGCGTACAAGAAAGCGTGAGCTTCTGATAGCGCCGGGGTGCTCTATATAGGACGGCCCTCTTCCCGCAACGCTTATCTGCCACGGTGTCAGGTAAGGCACTTCGCGGGCCGGGCACTGTCGCGAGGGCCACTGGGATCAGCAAGGAGGAGCGCGAGAGCAGGCAACGATCAATTATAGCAGCAGCTGACTGCGCCGGCCGTGTGATACAAGCGTTCTCGCAAGCATCGGGCAGAAAGAGAGAGTATCAGATGCTCAGTCGGTGACGTGAACGAGCCATAATTGCTTGGCATTTTGATCCATTTATGATTGAAAGCTTGGCATTCCCACGTTGAAGCCTAGTTTGAAATCCCTTGGATAAATGTGAGCACAGCATTGGTTACAACCGTTCCCACTTGGCAAACCCTTATTATATCTGGCTTTCTAACGGCCGACACCATACCAATGAGAAAGCCAAGTGGTGAGAAAGCCAAGTGGGAATGCACGCTCGCACCTTGTCGAGCCCACAATGGCAAGCTCTAGGATCCGTGCTGGTCTGGGCGCAAATGAAGGATCATGCGTGTGCTGCGTGTCGGTCTCGGACGCAGTCGTGTGGCTAACACCCCTAGGTCTGGATGCTGGGGTTCGGGACGCCTTTCTGCGCCGTCCGATTTACCGCTATCTAATCAACGTTATGAATAAGAGGAGCGGCCGCAGCCTAAGTCGTTGGCTGTGCCGTGACGCCCTGAGCACGGGGCAGGGCATACCGCCCATAGATCCACCTTATATGGGCACCCGGCCATGCTGTCAATCATGGAATGTCCCTCAGTCTCGACATACTGTTTTTGTTTTGCAAGTGTTGGACACAACGGTGAAGCTAAGTGTCAGCGGTCTCGCGCCTGATTTCATTTATCTCTGGACGCTATCGATGTGTTTTGGCTCTTCACCCTCGACAGCTCGGTGCCGTTCAGAAGTAGAGCGGCGTGGTCGTGATTGTGGGTCCACCGGAGTGCGAGAGTATTCTTGACACACACCTGTGAGGTGCGTGAGCCGCCCGTGCCAGTGCCAGCGCCTGAGACGAGCCTCGTTGTCGTGCTGCTCAAGCGCACAGTCAGGAAGTGTCCTGACGGCTCTGGAACGGACCCCGCTTGGGCGCTCGGAACTATGGTAGACGAAAGTAAATGAACTGTATGTCTGTACGAGTACACTGGGCGATGGAATTGTTTGTGGTAACGTGTGCAACTGCCTATGGCCCCCCCGCGGCACCATCCCACACCACTCGGCCGCCTCCGAAGATGTAGGGGTAGGCCGTCTGGTAGTAATTGACAAAAGAGCGGCGACCGGCCACCGAGGGAACGGTTGCATAGCTTCCTCCCACCACTACGCTATGTTTGTTGTCGAAGAAATCGGAGCTATACCCAGGGTACAACACTGAATTCTGAAATCCTTCGTGTTCGGCAAAGGTGGTGCTGGTCCACTCCCAGACACCTCCGTTGTGGCCTGGCAGAAGGGTACCATCCGAATCATAGCGGGGCAGGCTAGCTGGGATTGGATGCCAATTGCGGAATCCGACGTTGGCAGACGGTGCTGCCTGACTTTGCGTCGGGTTCTGGGATTGTTTTCGGCCCGGAATTGGATCCAGATCTCCTCCATCCTTTGTTGTCTGCTCTTGCAGGGCGGTCTGCTTCGATCCGGCCGCTCCCGCGCCGTGCATCGATACTCCCGGTGGCTGAATCTCGGTTTTGAGAACTCGCCTTGTTTTGTTTTGTGGCTTTGGCGCGTTGGTGTTTTCCGTAATGTAGAAGCGCCGCAGTAACATGATCGCCTCTTCGCGGAGGTAGCCCCCCACCGAGGTGTAGCCGGGAGAGCTCACAATGGCATCATCGTCATGCAATCCAAGAACGCTCCCGTTCCCTCCAAACCTCTCGTTACCTGCACCAAAGACGACTCGCTGAATACCCACCTGCCGCAGCGCCGCACCGCACATGATGCACGGTTCAATCGTGACATACAGCGTAGTGTCCGCGAATGGGTTGTCACCCTTCGGAACCGCATGCGGATCAACTGCAAAGTTCTCGCTGGAAGGTGGCAAGATAGAAAGGATGTAGTCGATCGCTTCCAGCTCGGCATGTCGAGTGGCGTTCATGAGTTCGTTGGTCCGGTTTCTTCCGCGAGCGATGATTTCGCCTTGACGGACAAAAACACCGCCAACTGGGACCTCGTTTGCGTCAAGCGCTTCTTGCGCCATGATCAATGCCTCTCGCATCCACTTCAGATCCTCCTCCGACTGCTCTTGGCGAGGTATGTACTTGGCCGCAGAACCACGCGCGGGCGGTGGTTGTTTTCCAGGTGGATCGATCTGCTCGCCTTCGATTGTCGCAGATTCTACTCCTTCGTCAAATGGTGGTACAGTGAGATCAAGTACTAGCACCTCCGGCGGAGCATCAAGCAGGCGTCGTAGTTCAGCATGCGTGGGTAACCGCCCTCCTTCCCATGAGGCGTAAGCGGCCAGCTGTTTACCCGAAGCTTGTACCGGCCAGTGTCGGGCAATATCCATGTCGACAGGGCCGTAGAAGGTACGAACATCGTATCCCTTTGCCTTGGTACTCTTCGTCCAAGAAGGAGGGACATCATCGCTGTCAGTTGCAGCCAAAAAGTCTGCGTATTGCCCATTGGAGATGGGAAGAGCAGAAATCGTAAAGGCCTCGGTCTCTACGACACGTTGGGGATGCTCGTTGTCCCATCCAAATTCCGGCATACCAAGCTGCTTATTGAGGATTTCCACGTTCGTGGAAGGCTGCGAAGCGACAAAGTCAAAGTCTTGACGGTCATCATCATCATGACCTAGGACAACAGAACCCTTTTCAAAGCGGAAGCGTTGTTTAAGAGCGAGGTCGCCCCCGCGCTTTTGGTATTCCGCGTCCCAGCTTCGTGAGAGAGTGGCCCAATCTGGCCTTGTGAAACCAGCGGGAGGTTGCGTACGAGGGCTCTGGATCAGCATGTAGAGCAGTGTCTCCAGGTGAAGATTGATATGCTCTTGTGTCATCCAGAGCATTCTGGCCAGCCTTCTGTTCATGATGACCTCCCCTTGCCCGACATCGTTGTAGATCTCCTCTATACGTTGTTGCACCTTTTTCTGATACTGGAGGATCTCGTCGAGTGCTGGCCAATCTTCTGGCTTTGTCGGCACCTCGCTGTGAGGATTGCATTGGGTTATATCATCCATGTGAGGGTCAATGCCGCGTTCGAAGATAGCAGAAAAGCGGTCATTCGTATGAGGCGTCTTGAAGAAGCTTGAGATGTGAATGTCTATGAAGGCTGGGATGTGTCCGAGGTAGAATAGACAAATGTGACGCAGATCGATTGGCTTCTCGTGCAGCATCTGCTTCGGTATCATTGTCAGAGTGACGCAATTCCAGGCGTCCCACATGACCTTCCAATCGTACAAGCTAGGCAGACCGAGCATCGGGGCCTTGCGCGCTCTTTCATCAACACCGCTGTCTCCCCAACCGTTGTCCGTCTTCGCACGCCCATTGTGACCATCAACATCGTTTTTCTGAATGTCAACTGACTGGATCGAAGTTGCTAGGGCTTTATCTCCTGAGTTGGAGAAATGAAAAGTTGGTTTTTCGACGAGCCAGACGTCATACCTGTCGGTCTTGTCGGTCCATTTCTGGACAACGCGCAGCCCAGCAAAGTCGAACAGGTTGAGTGTCTCCCTTTCACTGAACTTATAGCTTGACTCCATATGAATCAGTTCACCTTGGTCGATCTGTATGGCTTCGCTGCAGCCAGGGATCTGGATGGTGTGCGCCTGCAAGGCTCTGTAATAGGATTCGTGGCGGCCCTCGCGCGAGTTGTAGCGGTCATGGTACTCGAATTTGGACCTATCGATGCAGCCACCGCCAAGTACGCGGTCAGCATGCTCCAATCCATTTAGGATAAAGTCACGGGTCAGACCGGCGGCGTCGTTGTAAGCACGTGCAACGTCAGAAGGATTATTTCGTCGGTCGATGGATATAAACATCGTGTCGCCCGCCCGCATGCTGCTGCTGGCGGTCTTTGCGAGAAACTCAGCGGCAGCTTTGCGATCGAAATTGCCGATGCTCGAACCAAGCCAGAGGAAACATCGTTTGCCTTCAACTTCTTCTCCAGACTGCGTTGAAGTAGGCTTCAATCCGTCGTGGCCGATGTATTCCAGACCGGCATCGTAAGTAGCCCACATCCCATGTAGGCCCACCTTGCCGTCATGAATGGTCCACTGGTTTTGGTCCCTGACGGCAGCCTCTTGGGTGTGCAGGTCTTCTAGAGTACGGACGAGCTCGTGTTTATCGAGGTCCAAAGCGTAGTAATGGACGCTTGGACCATTGTTACTTGTCGCAGGCAACTTTTTAAGGGCCTTCAGCAGATGAATGGTCTTCTTGAGCGAGCCAGCGCCAAGCTCAACAAGTGAGCCCGCTCCAACAGAGCGCTCACCATCGAGGCCTTCCTCAGCATTAACGCCTCCGTTGTACTTGCCTACTCGGTTGTCTCCCCACTTCTCGTTCGCATGGGCAGTGCTGTTGATGTTCAGTGGGGCATGTCGTCGACGATCCTCCTGCTCTGGGTCTTGCTGTGGCTCTTGCTGTGAAGGTGGAGGCTGCACAACACCGTCGGAAGTCGAGGATTCGGAGCCGGTGGTGGGATAGCCAAAGATTCTGAGAGCAATCTCTGCGCCGAAATCCCTTAAGATTTGTAGCTCTGCGTTGTAGAGATAGTACTCAGGTGCTGTGGTCAACTTGTCGTAAAGTAGTAGACCTCGTTCGTCATACAGAATGGTTGTAGGCAATGTCTTTGAATAGGCGAAGCTCTGATCTTCCTGATCAGCTTCTTTGCCTGGGATGATTCTCTTGTGGGATAGCAAACCGGCAATGATTTCCTGTTTCAGCTTGTCTTTGGCTGATTCCGGCGAGAGGCTCTCGGCATCGCCAGAATACAGGTCGATCAACGGAGCGGCGCTGAGCTTTTCCGGTGCACGGGTACCGGACTTCTTCACGATGTTTTTGGCCGACTGTAGCACCGAGTCAAAGCCAGACGCGGCTGTACTAATAGCTTCCGGTGCCATAGTTGCTATAGAGGAATCGTGGGAAGAAAAGAGGTGCAATTGTTCCAAAATATCACCGCGGAGCCCGTGCAACGCTTGAAAGGAGAGTGCCACAGCTTTTGTTGCTACTAATGACCTAGTCTCGGACAGATAGAGCTGAGCGTAGTTTACGGTCTCAGCAGGAGAAAAATGAGATGAACAGTCTAGGGCTTGGCCAGAGGAAGCAAGCCGTACTCTGCTCATATATACCTGATGGACCCTGGTCAAGTACCGAGACGGTGACGTTGAATCGCCGCTTTTAACTGCGGGTTCGTAGTCACCTCTACATGAGGAACGTGGTGGAGGCATCAGGAATTTTGAATTGACTTGCTCGATCGTATACGAAAGTGAAGTGAGTATAATGTTTCATAAGCAACTGCGCACTCGTCTAGGCACTTGGTCAGTGGCGGCTAGCTAAGTGTCTATTCGCCATCATGGCTCTCTACGGAGTTTCGGCAGGAGCTGCAGATCAAGATCGGAGGCGAGAAGGAGTACGCACAGACGCAACTCGCTCCAGAGCGCCGAGCCCGCGGATGCTTACCCCTCAGTGTTTCTAGGACGCGCAGTGGCCTCCGAATCCCCGTGGCGGAAGCGCAGCTCCAGGTCGGGGCAGGGACCTGAACTTGTACCGCCCTGCAGCCGTACATCCGACGAGCACGAAAGCATGCTCCCGAGAGCGTCATCGTCCATAATGTATGTAGTGTCATGTGCCTCACCTTGCCCTTGGCCATGTCCCTTGCTTTCAGTATCTCCGTTCTCGTGCGTTGCGGTCGGACGCTTTGCGGGAAAAATGCGCAGTCCACAATTAGTCAGTCAGTCACAAATTCTTTTGTTACGTCGCAGTCAGCTGGCCCGATGGGAGCGCGTAGATGTAGCTACAACCGCTCTCTGGAGTCACGCTCAGCACTAGATACGCCTATGGCAGCGCGTAACTGGCGAGCCATCCGCACAAGCTGCAGAACAAGAGGCTATCATGAGAGTTTTGGATTGAGCTTTGCTTTTGATAGAGGTACAGGTAACGTCGCGTAATGCCAATGGCAAACGCGGTGTAGAAGGTGAGCGATTGCAAGAACACGTAAGCTCTCAACGTGTCCTCCAATGCCAAAAGGGTCGGTAGCCGCCGGTCAGAGGCGGCGGCGAAGAAAGCTGCGTATGCGCTGGCATATGCAACGATGGAGGATGGCAGAATGCAAGGGTCGAGGGAAAGAACGATATCAAGGGACCAGGACAATAAGCGGCGGAAGCTGACAGTGATCCGTTTACTCCTGGTCAATGACAGCGGTTTGGTATCCCTTGACGGTGCCGAGTCCGAGAACAGGCATGGCGTAGGTGAAAAGCTTCTCCTTGGCACCCTCGTCGTCATTTCGCTTTCGCTCAAGTCGCACGCGGAGTCGTCGGGGGAAGTTCTTCACACCGTACTTCCAGATTTCCTGGTTGAGCTTGGGGTCAAGTCGGACATCCTGAGTACCCATGGTCTTCTGGGCGAACTTGACGACCTCCTTGATGGCTCGGGGCGCACGCTTCTTGAACTGGGTGTCGTGGCATCGCTTGTGAAGGTTAATGGTGTACTCGCGGGTCACAACATCGTTGAGAGCGGATCGGGTCTTCTTGCCCTTCTGGGATTTGTCCTTGTGGTCGGCCATCTGTGGTAGAAAAAACAGCACAAAATGCAGCAATGATTAGAGAATTGTTGCGACACTGGAATGGTACAGTACCATACAGAGACCTAGCCATCAAGCACATCGACCACGTCACGGCATTACAGGCCCTCCCCCCAGTCTGCTATCCTGCCCCTTCACCCGTTGTTGAGGGGTCCCCTTTTCTAGTACGGGCCAACAATGGCCAAAATGAGCTCCCTGATCCTTGTTGGCGGATCGAAAACTTGCTCATCCTCCCTGTGAGGAAATGCACCCATTTCAAAGCGATGACAATGTAGTTGCTTCAGGATAGTTCGACAGCCGGCTACGAGTGATTCAGCCACAGCGGGGAGCTGATTGAATACTGTTTCGCCCGATGATGCTGACATGTTGATCGGTGGGTCTGTCGGATGGATGCCACTAATTCGCATTGACGACATGAGACCGTCCAAGGTCGCCCTGTGGTAGCTGCCCGGCAGTATGCCTGCTGCTCCTCCCTTTCCCATCTCTGACCATCGCGCTGCTGACGTGTACCTGAGCCGTGATGTGCGCTGGTGACTGCGTTGAATGTGCTAGACGGCCCTGACCAGATTGTCACTTACTGCTGATATCGATCTTGAGGTGTGGTATCGAAAGGATATGGTGAGGAGCAAGCCAAGCTTGGATGTTCGCGACTTCAGCCTCTGGCACTGGCAACACTTGGCAGCTGCTGCTCCTCTCAAGAAATTCGCTGCTTAACCACGACCTCGGTCAGCTCGAGGAAGGCCTACTTCTCTCGCACGCGGACCCGCTAGCTCGGCTTTCTGTGAAATTGGAGGTCACGTGTAGAACTGTAATTTCTCTCAACTATGCTGTCGCGCCGTCTCGTACGTGTCATACAACAGCGCTATCGGATCTAACATCTGGCTATAGAAATTGTCACTTTGCCTGAAGCAAGACGCCTGGTTTCTCGGTTCGCTACGGTTGCTCCTGCACGCAAACTGAGAAACGTTACATGCAGGAGAAGGTAAACTACAGGTTGCGGGAGCCGGGTGCTGCGGGTAACAGAAATGTGCAGTGATCATTGTGTCTCCGATCCGTTCGAAGGTGATCCGGAGGGAAGAGAGGCACTTTAGACAGCGCCCGTCTTAGCGGCGTTAAGTTGAATGACGCCGACAGCAGCCGTCTCGGCGAGCCGCTTAGCGGAGCTGTCGAGCTGCCCAAGGAGCATAGTAGTCTCGAGCCTGGATGGCTCGGCGGGGATCTTGAACAGTCTTGTAACATCTTCCACGGGCAGCGGTGTAAGGCCTTGAGCCTCCCGAACTGCATTCTCGGCTTTCTTTCGTGCAAGGTAGGCGTCAGCCTTGGCCTTCTCTCGCGCGAGCTGCCGCGCCTGGAATCCGACGTTGCCAGCTTCGGCTGCGTGTTCTTCCAAGATCTCAAGCGTTGACTCGAGCGAGGTGGCGAGGACGGGCTCGAGTGCCAGGTTCAACGAGGTGTATGAAGGAGCAAGAGCGGCGGTGGGAGGGTTTCGAAGAAGCTCAGATGTGCTTGGCTCAATGATCGATGGACCAGGCGCGCTGGGGGTAGAGATGCTGCTGAGGAAGGCGTCCAGAAGGGCAGTGTTTCGCAAGGAGACTGGGATCTCCACCAAGATGTTGGCGAAGGTGAGCTTGTGCTCGATCAGGCTCTGAGTGTTGAATTTGCCCTTCTTGTGTGCCTCGACGAAAGATTGCGAGAGGCGGTACGCCTTAACTGATGTGTTACCCTGAGCGGACTGGGCAAGATCATGGACAATGAGAACGCCCTTTCCACGGCCACTGGAGCCGTCGCGTTCCATCAGACCTGTGATAGCTGCCAGCCCATCAACCACAGACGAGCTGAGAAAGGCGCCTAGGAAACAGCCCTGGTACAGACCGACAGGGTTGGCATCTGCGTTCACATCTCGCAGGAGTCGGACCATGTCAGACGTGTATCTTGCGGCTACATACGTGAGGCAGGGAAAATGGCTAGTCAGCATCAGACTACGATATACGATGGACAACCTGCGGAAGGATTGAGACAAGTGAACACATAGGTAAGGCGTGACAATACCCGTGGCCCAAGCACACATAGTACGTGGGCTAAAGGTTGCATTCGCTCACTTGACGTCCTGAGATACCCCAGACATTGAGCACATTGAAGGAGAAGTACTTACCATTGCGGCTGCTTCGATCTTCTTCTTCGTCACGGTCTCCTCCGCGGCCAGCGTTGGGAAGCGCGAACGCGTTCGAAATCTCCAGAGTTCCGCCCAGGTCCATACCCAGCAATGCACCCGAAGCGGATGAAGGGTGGGCATCTCGGCAATGCTTCACAATCTTGGTGAGTGCAAGGCCGTCGAGACGCACCGACGTGATGATGTCGGAATCCAGCTCAAGGGCCTCGAGGGCGGCGCGGTCGAGATCCGACTGCGCCCCAGCGCTGGGCGCTTTGGCGGCAGCCACAGCAGCCGTGGGGGCAGTGCTCGCGGCTGGTGCCGCTCTTGAAGCTGCTGACATATTCGTAAGATGGAGACGGTTGGAAGCTGACGGTGATAGAATCGTTAGTGAACGTCGCCAGAGGACAAGTGCGACGACCAATTCTGAAAATCTTCCAAATTCGCTTGAGCAAGTCCCAAGCGCTGTATGTCGATCGAAGTTACGGGATCTAACATTTCTCGTCTCGATTCGCTGAGCTTGATTCAACACTGGACGATTCCTCTGTCGAGTGATGCCCTCCCCGGCTGGGGGGATTCCTGCGCCGCTGCAAACTGACCATGTCTTCCGCCTTGTACTGTTGTGACCATGTCTTCCGCCTTGTACTGTTGTACACTGCCTCTACACATTGTGCGGACACATGACACGCATAGCGAGCGCCTTGGGCTTCGTCGCGCCTGTTGAGGGTCAGTCCACAGACAAGAGGATATAGACCGGACAAAAATTCAAAAGAAACTGGGCTTGATAATCACTGTAAAAATGATTCACAGCAGACATCCTAGTTGCCGCACATTCTCTACCACCGCGCTGATCATGATACGGACGCAGAACCTACTTGCCTACATAGGGCGGCTTAGTGTCCGGTAGTTAGTGCAAGCTAGCATGGGAAAGGTGTGAAGGGACAACGAATGCAATGGAAGGAGGCGTCTGCGAGTCCTTGGGACTGAATTGTAACTAGCTGTTATGTCGGACGACGAGATTTGCTTCACGCGTAGAGTACGAAGGACCTCTAGCTGAAAGTTAGTTCTTTTTACCCGCTTCGCCGTGCATTCATTGGCAGCTGCGTTGTTCATCGGGGATCCACATATGCATCCATCTGATCGAAAGACAAGCACAGTACCAGTCACAATGTGAGTATATTCGGCTCGTGCGTACAAAGGTGGACTTTGCGATAGAATCGGGCCAAGCCGCAACAATCCGCTTGACGACGGAGTTCCGACCAGGCGCTTACATGCAAGCGATAGCTCTGGACCCATCGCAGAATCTTGGTCGGGACTTGTCCGGCCGCGCGCGTAGAACTCAACCGAGACACCTGAGCTTCAGGGTCTGACAACCCTCGAAAGCTCGAATAATCACAATGTCGAAGTAGGTTTTTGCGCGGCCCCACCATAAGTCTATTGAGGCTACCCTTCACATTTGCTAGAGCAGCCCCGTAGCAGTGAAGCTTACAATTGTTGTAGCGTCTGCACAGACAGCCTCACTAGCATCAAGAAACGAATACTGCTGCGATGAAGGTGGTAGACTACTACCTGCGGACCTTTGATACTGCGCGGTGGCGTAGTTGCGAGCTTTCAGTCCAGGACCGAGCTGAAGTCGCGTAAGGTCCACCTAACAGTGAAATACACTGTGGTTGAAGCGTCCCGTGCCTTGTTTATGCAAGCTGCTGCACAACGTAAGACACAACCACCGTTCAATCACAATTTACCTTGTTGCAATCATGCTTCACGCAAGGTCTACGTGGCTAGGATTCAGTCACAGAGGGCAGTGAGTTTTTGGTTGCTGCTGCCGCGTAGCGCGGATGGTTTGGGTCTGTTCTTAGCAAGGGCCGCAGCGACTGCTTGCATTAGCTAAGGTTCAGCGTCCTCCGCTTCACAGCTTCATCGAGGTAGTCCCCGAGCACCCCTGCGCAACCGCTCTCCTTTCCTCTTTCCCTTCTTCTCCAGTCTCCCGGGCCAGTCGTCTCCGTCTCACAGCGAACGCTTGTCGTCACTTCTGATCCTGGACTCTCGCCGTCGATCACCTGTATATTGCAGCTCTGCTTCCGCCGCGGCCTTCTGGTCACGGGAAAGGGATGAAGGTGACGCTAGTTTGAGCGGTGTCTATCGTCTTGGCCCGTTTCCTGCGTATCTTACTGCGTGCTCAAGTGCGAAATACGCCGGAAGGACTATAAGAAGGACTTACAAGATGCTTCCTCTCAAGCTCTTCACCTTACTGGCCCTTGGTGTCGTGGGCCCCAGGTTCTGTACAGCACAACAGGAGGCGGAGGCGCCTTCGAGTACAGATGCCGCGCGTGCGACAGCTCCCACTACAACCGCCACGGCGCCTACGTCCGTCACCACGATTACCTCGGTACTTACGACCACTTTATCGAGCGGACAGTCGCTGCCGACTACTCTTACCGCCTCCGCCTCCCATAGCGGCTCTGTATGGTATTTGCCTGTTACGAACGTCGTCAACGCTGCAACCACTCCTCCAGCGGCCTCTCCAACGTCATCAGCAAGCAAGGCTGCGGCGTCTTTGCCACTCCACACTGTCATCGATCCCGCCTTTGGAGTCTTGGGTGTCCTCCTGATTCTCTCAGGGCTGCCAATGGCCTTCTATGGACATCGTAATCGTTGGTCTAGCTATTTTCTATCCGGTTTCTTTGCCATAGCCCTGATCTGCATTTCCATCATCTTGAAGGTCGGCGTCTTGCCAGCTGTCAATCCTCCTTCCAAAGGCATCCGTGGGCTCTTCCTTGTTGCTGCTGTTGTTGCCGGCGCCATTGGCGGAGTCCTCTCAATTGTCTTCTGGCGTGGCGCAGGTCTCCTGGCCTGTGGCCTTGGCGGCTTCTTCTTCGGTCTTTTCTTGCAAGCAGTGAGGCCAGGTGGGCTCATACATCCCATCGGTATTCGTTTTGTTCTCTACGTAGGTCTGTACGCACTTTTCTTCGCTGCCAGCTGCATCGAAAAGATCCACCATATCGTTCTCGCCGTATCCACAGCCATCATTGGCGCCACAGCCATCACTCTAGGGATCGACTGCTTCTCTGCACAGGGTCTCAAGGAGTTCTACATCCGCAATCTGGGTTTTGATGCACTATTCTCGAACAAGTACCGGCCAACGTTCGAGAGCGGACACTTCCCGCTGGTGCAAGGTATGCAGATCGAGCTAGGCATCCTTGGCGCTGTAATTCTTATGGGCGTCGCTTTCCAGGTGAGATTGTGGTCTGATCTACACAACCAGCTCACTGTGCTGAAGCGGTCGGACGAACGGCGTAGGATGCGTTCAAAGGCCGAAAGCGCAGCCAGGGTGGTGGCGAGAAATGCCAAACGGGAACTCGCGGAGTGGGAGGCACGTCACGGCTATGAAAAAACTGCAAGCCGGAATGCCGACGTCCAGGACGAGGAGAGCAGACCCGGCGTCTCGTCCTCGGCAGCCGAGCCTAGACCAAGCCGCACCAGCTCGTTCATGACGCTATTGCGCTCTCCATCGGATGCAGCACAACTTGCGACTCCCAGCTCCTACAGTGAAAAAGTAGAGTCACCAGCCGTTTCAGGTACCATACCGGGGACGGCATACCCCTTCCCTGCCCAGTCGGTCGGTCGCCGTAGTTCCCAGTTTCTAGAGTATATCCAACGAGGTCCGGAGAGAACTAGTAGCGCAGGCCCGCTATCACTCAACCTTCCTGCGCCAATTATGCTGGCCGACACGAGGTCTACGCACCGATCTCTGTCGCCCATGGGCGAACCCCGGCAGAAGATGTGTGGAACGGAGGCTGCGCAGGAACACCTGGAGCCCTGTGGTTCTGCTTTAAATCAACAAATGCAAACGTTGAACACCGCTGCATCCTTCGATCCAGCGAGACAAACGCACAGACAGCCGGATTTTCGCCAACGATCAGCCTCAACCGCAGCCTTGATGAACAATGCTGCTGGCTTCCTTGATCTGTCGTCCGAAAAAGCCACACAGCCCATGTCAACAAGGGAAAAAACCCCGTCGTCGATCAGGGCAAATTTTTCAACGGGCGGTCCTCATACAGCGAGGAATTTGGCAGAAGGCTCCAGCGCGGAAACTGGTACCACCACCGCCGCCCTCCATTCGACAGTTCTCGCAGCTACCCCCAGTGCTCCGGGACATGAGCGCACTTCCTCAACCCCATCAGCTTACCCCGCAATCCCATCTCTGGTTTCGACGTCTATGTCGAAAAGGTATTCACATCAAGGAGAGTTGCAGACAAGTCACAGCTCCGGCGTTCATCAACTGGAACCGCCGCAGCCCCTTCCTTCTCCGACCGCAGGTGTGGAAGTGGCGGGTCTGTACAACGGCCCGAGTCAAGCAGCTATGGCGGCACGCCGTTCTTTGGCGATGCGAAGGGAAGAGCACCAGCCTGTGCCGTGGACAAATCCCGGTGCGGACGCAGAAAAGACAACCCGGGGCACAGGGATCAGTACCGAACCGTCGCCACGTTTGCGCGCTATGTCCGTGGAGGAGCTGGAGTCACGTCACCGCGCAAAATTGGCGGCGTTTCAGCGGCCTGCCACACAGACAGTACAGGAGGCGGAGATGTTGCGCCGGGCAAAAGAGGAGTGGGAGAGAAAGCGCCAATTTGAGAAACGGAGAATGCTGGAGCGAGAGGCTCAAAAAGTGGCTACCGCCGCCGCCGCCGCCGCCGCGTCTGCCTCAGGTCCGCGATCCTCTCCCGAGCCGCAGAGAGTGGGACGGAACTCATCGAGAGATGACCGCAGACGCTCCAGGGCGCTGAGCGCCACGCTACTCGCAGCTGTTGGCGAGGAAAGCCGAGACGTAAGCGGGGCCAACCGAGCGGCGGAGTGGCGAAGGTCGATCTCGAGCGTCGCACAGCTCGATCCGTGCACGAGCCCCGGGCCCATTGATGCGCGGCCGATGTCACCTGGTCAAGGAGCACCGGTGGCGAGCGTCAACGAGTTCCCTGCACAGCATTCCGTCAGCCAGAAGAGGCTGACTGAAACGGATCGTCGGAGGCTTAGCCAGGGTGCGGCCAACCGTCACAGCCGCCGAATGAGCGAGCCACTGCTCGATTTCCAGCTGCCAAATCCTCCGCCGTCTTAACCCCGCGGCGACTACCTCACTGCTTTCTCGGCGTTGCATACTGTTTTTCCGTTTCTCCCAGCATGATTTTTCCAATGGACAATTAGCCTTTTATGCGATGCTCCTCTCGTGCTCGATCACGAGAACAGAAGAACCACCGTCTGTGAGTGCTGTGTTGGCTGCGGCGGTGCTCTCAAAAGTTATGATAAGCAAAAAGCGTACGCATGAAGAATTATGGAGCATGCGATTGGAATATTAAGGCGCGTAAATGCAAGTATATGGACGTGCAATCACTTACAGCTAGTATAAGTTATCCGATTCACACATCACGGCGCGATTAGGAAAAGCAGAACCCGCCAAGACAAATATGTAGTGCGCAATATAAACACGGAGCAATCGAGATAAGGAATCACAATGTGAAATGCGCCAAAGTAGATAAGTCAAGCGATAGCTAAATGAGAAAAAGGGCGATCGGTAATCTGCCATGCCGGTGTTTGGAGGCACGCGAAGCTTGAGTTCAAAACGGCGAATGTTGGGGGATGACAAGATTGAAATGCGCCGTTTCTTCGTCATCGATACCGCTCTCGACTGGGGCGTCGCGGACCAGACGGGGCTGTGCTGGGCTCCCAGCCACCACGCTACCGCTGGCACCGCAGCTGTGCAGGGAACTGACCTGACCCCCTTCAGTACCGCACCGCCTTGAAAGGTAGCAGAGGGAAGCGCTGTGGGAAGGCCAAGATCTCGGTAAGTTGGCGAGCCAACACCGTTCTGGCCAGAAAAAAATCCGGCAGGGGTGGCATTTGTGGGCAGTTTGGCAGAAGTGCATAGACCTGGCCCAACACGGAGACAAGGGCGAACGTCCCGGCCAATGGGCGGGCTTTGGTCTGCCCCTGCCCGTGCTTATCGCTGCCAGCCGCGATCGTCCTTCGAGCTTGCCAAGCGAATCTTCTGGATCCAACATCGAGTCAGAGGCCCACACATGTGGGCATGCTAACGGGCGACATCGTTTGCTGACCTATAACTCTGCCCCACCTTGTCCGTAGCCTACAACTGCTCCTGCCCCTGTTGTTCCGTATTTGGCCGCATCCGCACTGGTTCAAGTCGCTGATACTCTCGCCGTGAGCCGCCCGTCCTGGTTCTTTGCCTAATAGCACGGACCATCTGAGCTGCCAACAGCCTCTTAGAGACATCAGCATTCCGTGCGCACGCTGCGTCGGTTGAATGAGAACGTTTCTGCTGCGCGGTACGCCTTCTTTCGTTGGCTCCTTCCACCACATCCGTGTCGAGGCCGCCCTTATCCGACCGTTCACCGCTCGAGCATTCTCCCTGTCGCAGGTGCGCTCTTGCCAGCAACATCGCGTCCGTGCCGTGCGCCCCTCGTCCTCTTCACATCAAAGCAGCAACTCCATCGGTGCCGAGCCGTTACGACCTGACAAGATGCTTCACGTGCGCGATTTGCTCGAGAAGAACGAGTGCTGGAGCGCCAAGTTTGCCGAGACCAAGCCGGAGCTGGCGGCGCAGCTGGCGCAGACGCAGACGCCCAAGGTGCTGTGGATTGGGTGTGCAGACTCGCGGGTGCCCGAGTCGGTGATCTGCGATGCGAACCCGGGGGACATTTTTGTGACGCGCAACATTGCCAACCAGTTCCGACTGGACGATGACAATGCGGTGAGCGTGCTGACGTTTGCGGTGCAGGCGCTGGGCGTGGAGCATGTTGTGGTCGTCGGGCACACCAACTGCGGGGGGATCAACGCCGCGATTGCGGGCGCCGCCGCGCCGCCCTCGCCGGAGGCGCTCCAGTCCAGCGCGCTCCTCCGCCACCTCGTCCCGCTGACCGCCGTCGCCAAGCGCGTCGTCGACGCCAACCCCAACCTCCCCCGCGATGAGCTCGCCCGCGAGGTCGTCCGCGCCTCGGTCGCAGCCCAGGTCGACAACATCTGCTCCACCGACATCATCCAAGACAACTGGAACCAACGCACCTCCCCCCTCTCCGGCAAGGTCATGAACAAGGTTCACGTCCACGGCCTCTGCTACGACGTCGCCTCCGCCAAGCTTACCGACCTCGGCGTCACCCGCTCCCCCCCCTGACCTTCACCGACACGGATCTTCCCCTTTGCCATCCTGCGCTCACCCGCTCGAACCCGGCACGCTGCTGCTCCCCTCCCACCCTCATGTATGTTCTCGCACCGATGCACCGATGTCTTCGCGTGCCCAGCTAATTGTACATCACTGCTGCTTGCGGCCGCCCCCTGCACGTGCAGCGCACGCCTGATCAAAAGACCTCTGTGGCAGGGAGGGGCGGATGTGGATGAGTGCAGTCAGAGCGGGTCGGGTACGAAGCGGAGCGGGAGCTGGCTGCCCTCCTTCTCCCAGCCGATAACAGCGGGGCGCTGAACGACGGCCTGGATGCTCTTGTACTGGAGGCCAGGGACAGGCTCGATGCGGTAGCGCGCGAGGATGCGGATGAGGATGATCTTCATCTCGGTCATGGCAAACTTGGAACCGATGCAGACCTTGGGACCCGCATTGAAGACAAACGAGCCGTACGGCGAGGGCATCTTGGCATGGCTGTGCAGTGCGGGTAGCGCAGCCCACCGCTCCGGCCGGTACAGGTGCGGGTCCGCACCAAAGTACTTAGCGTCCATGTTGTTGCCCGTCACCGAGATCCCGATCTCCTGGCCCGCCCGCACCGGGATCGTGCTCAGCGTCCGGCCGTCCTTTCCCTGGAACGGCGTCGTCACCGGCACCTGATCATCCCTCTCCGCGTACCGGAACGTGGTGCAGACCGGAGGCCGCAGCCGCAGCGTCTCCTGAATCGCTTGATCCAGCGGCCGGAATTCATCGCTGTTCAGCTCGTTCCAGTTCAGCTGATCAGTGTTCTCTCCATCTTTACCCAGCTCCTGCAGCACCTTTTGTATGTGCTCCCGCAGAGAAGCCTGGAACGAGGGCCGCAGCGCAAGGAAGTAGGCACACCAACTCATCGTCGTCGCCGTCGTCTCGTGGCCGGCAAAGATGAAGGTGACGATCTGGCCGGCCAGGATGTCATCCGACAGACGGTCCTCTTCGCGGATTTCAGGAGACATGTTGGCACGCATCAGGAGATGAAGAATGTCCTTTTTGTCGCCGAAGGTCTCTTTGGCGCCCACGCCAGCCTCGAGCTCCTTGCGGATTTGCTTGGCCTTGGCCTGCACGATCTTCTGCGACACTTTGATGAGCTCGCTCCGCATCTCGCGGAGCTTTCGGATGTTGTCGGTCAGCGGAAGGATGTAGAGCAGCGAAGGTACGACCAGAAACATGAAAGCTCCGACCATCGCATCGAGCGGTCGGATGTTCATGGTCGACGTCATAGCTGCATGGAACGTAGATCGGACAGCTAGGCCGTTGGGGCCTTGTTCGACGGCGCCAAAATCATAGTCGAAGCCGGCTTTACCAATGATGTCCAGAGTGACCCTTCCGAACCACTTGACGGTGTCTTTGACGCCCTCGCCCCAGCGCGACTCTAGAGAAGTATCCTGTTCGAACTGAGTCATCATCTGACTGGTTGCGTCGGAGAAGAGCGGGACAAGCCCTCTGAGCGAGTCGATGCTGAAGGCCGGCGACAGCATCCTACGTTGCTTCTTGTGCTCATCACCGAAGACGGCGACGACGCCATCACCAATGATGATTTTGGTGGCCTTAGTCCCGGCCGAACTGCGCTTGTACAAGTAGGTGTCCGCGAGGATGTGGTTGATAGCGGTGGCGTCTCTGGTGGTCAGCAGCTCGCCGCCAAGAGGTCGAGGGAAGACAAGGTGGTCGACGCCAAAGTCATCGTACTGCCTTGCCGTAGCCACTCCAGGTACTTCCGTTATGTCCTGTCCATCGTCACCGAGGATGGCTTCGCGATCTGGGGCACTGCTGTTCTTCTGTCCAAACTTCTTCTTTTGATCGCTCGAATAGCCAAGTGCCCAAGAGGTCCGCTTGGGACCCGGCAGATTGGCCCAGACGGAAGGCGCCTTGGCGGCTTCTCGTGCCAGCAAGTAGAGGAAGGCCAACGTTGCGAGCACAAGGGCTGCGAACGGTGTAGGGTGCGCTTGCACCCAATAGCGGGCGTGCGCAACGAAACTCGCAGACATGGCCTCGTGAAACGGCAACGGACTTCTAAAAGACGTCGTGGAGGGAAGGTACAACAGTACAGGCGGCGGCGCCCACAACAGTCAGGGAATCAGCTCCCGGCGGCATAGAACCCGTGCGCCCAGGCCTTCCACAGGAGGCCCTCGCTCATAGCCTGCTGTCATCTGAGGTAAGGCCAGCCGCCCCACCATGTCCAACAAATTCCTGCGGAATTGGAAAGTGCTCATGTCAGGTCATAATGCACCTCGCTTCGGAAAGGAGAATAACCTTACAATGACAGGTGAGTCGGGCCCTTGAGCTCTGTTGTTGGATAACTCCCTGCGGGCAATGATATATGAACCACACTTTTCCCTAGATGAACCACAATCTCCCGATGCGAAACTAAGAGCCTGAAGCTTAGGAATGGGAGCTGGTGATGTGAATTCGACCGCCTGGCACACGCTACTACAGTAACAAATCTGGGCCTGTTGTCCCGTCGTACATACAGGACTTCCCTATCGTTTAGCACTCAAGCACAATACCAAGTCGATATCAAGTCATCGCGGCCCTTCCTCTCAGTTGTGATGCTCTGCTGCACCAATGTAC
The DNA here is from genome assembly GCA_023212725.1 of Tranzscheliella williamsii. Classification (NCBI taxonomy): domain Eukaryota; kingdom Fungi; phylum Basidiomycota; class Ustilaginomycetes; order Ustilaginales; family Ustilaginaceae; genus Tranzscheliella; species Tranzscheliella williamsii. Next base: position 81,123 of record JALBYF010000022.1, read on the forward strand.
CTCGCTGGAAGAGCATATGATCTTGGTGGTCTCTCAAAAGATGAGCTAAACACAGACCACAGCGGTTAGATCAGATTGTATTTGGGCATCGGGAGATTGTGGTTCGTCTAGGGAAAAGTGTGGTTCATATATCATCGCCCCTCCCTGCCTTTACCACGCATGCACAAGGCTATCGTCGGTGTCTGAGTTCGCATTCTGCTGATCAATCAAGGCCATTAATCGTACGATTGATTTTCACAGTGACCCTCGGGAGAATGAATTGCATCTAGTCACCCGTTATTTGTGAGGGCGGGCCCTGATAAGAAATGCCATGGAAGAGTGCTCGAAGCAATAATGGCTTCAGGTCGTCCGTGCCGACCTGACAGCGCTGACCGATAGGTTGTCCATGCTGAAGGCTGCGGAAATGCTGGACGAAGGAACTGTTCCGCGGAATCAAATTCGCTGTGTCATGCACACTGTAGGCCGCTCGGGCGGCCAAGAGAGGCTCACGACGCAATTGCGCGGTACTTGTTGGTGAGATGTCTTTCGACGTTACAACACGTGCTACTTCCCGATGGACGGCACAGGTCGCTGTGATTCCTTTCGCAAAAAGCAGAAAGAAGCAAGCAGGCGATGCAGAAGCAGACGGCAAGCTTTGTTCGCTCCTGCGCAGTGTTGAGAGAAAAAGGCCGCCGGTCAAACACAGTGTCGGCAGCTGCTGTAGATCTGTTCGAAATGGCTTCTGACCACGGCGAAGTTGGTCGGTCGGCATAGTACGGCGATCAAGATGGGAAATAGGCGCGATAGTCGGCTTGTGTGAGCTCGTATCCCCACTGCCAAAGTGTCTGACGCACCACGGCATTGACGGTAGGATCCTCCCATCTGCCTCCTTTAGCAGCCACGTTTTGCGCCAAGGCCTTCCTGAACCTCCCGCCTGGCCCACATGCTTTCAGCCAGCGGCTGATTTGCCGCCCATCGTCCGCCGATCTCCGCCCCAGATAGAAACGATAGTACCATTGGAACCATCCGCGTGGGTCCAAGGGCTGGATCCATCCCGCCTTTTCCCATTCTTCCAATGGCTGGCCCGCCTTCACTTTGAACTTGTTCCTTGACGGATCGAGGTACGCGCTACGTAGCATCATGTCCACGTCGATATCCTCTAGCCAAGAGGTCGGCAGCTCAGCAAGCTCAGCCTCTACATCTAGAGGTCTCTGCAAGACTTTGGAATAGTAGTCACTATAGACCGCGAATAAGTCATGTGCCGCTAATGTCAGCTAGTGCCGCTCTGAGATCGGACACGCTCTGGTTGTGATTTGGGTTTCCCACTCACCGGAATGCTGTGCCGCCGAAAGCACCGCCTTTGAGCATCTCTTCGGGGGTAACGTTGGGTGCGAAATGCCGGAATTCGTCTTCGAAGATCAAAGCCCCTCTGCCTTCGCCAGACCCAAGCTGCTTACGGCCGGGCAGGCTAGCACGTGTCTCGTACACCTCGTCTCCACCACTGGTTGGAAGCTGCGGGGCTAAGGGGTTTGACAGTTTTTTCAGTATCGGCTTCCCAGAAAGGTCAAAAGTTTTCGAGCGCTTCGAGCGGTCGGCGTCACCACTGCGGTCGTCATCGTCGTCGCCTTCGTCACTGTTCCGCAGCTCTCTTCCACTTGCGCCGCGCCACCTTGGAATGTATGCGTCAGAATCCTCGTTTTCGTCCGAGTCCCAGTCAACGTACGCGCCGCGAGACGAGGTGGAGGCGCGGCTGCTCTTGCGCGTACCTTGACGGTGCGTTCTCTCCTTCTTCGTTCTGGCTCTCGAGATGGATGGCAAAAGATCCCTCTCGCGATAGGATTTTGGCTGATTCGTGGCTAGACGGGAAGATTTACGGGCAGGAGCGTCCGAGTCCCGTTCGTCCGAAGCTGGCGTGCCTACCCTCTTCCTCAACATCAGCACCTTGCGCTCCGGAGAGGGCGGCCTCAGCCTAGTAGTACTCTACAGGGTAGGCCCGAGCCAAAAGAGGGCAGATTTCAGTTAGCAAACGATTGAGACTGCCGTTCCTATCCAACCAAGCCATGCCGTCACGGCAACGATGGGTACCTACGGTGTCGAGGCCGAGACTGAGCATCAGCTCGGCATTCTTACGAATGTTTTCGCGGCGTATAGCCTCGTAATCCTCTTCGTCGGCCATGATACCTGCTCGTGCGGGGGTCGATGGAGGAGCACAGCCTCTAGACAGCATGCGATTATGGCAGCATAAAAGGTAAAGGTCAAGTCCTCCTACCGTACCTCCACTCTGCAGAAAAGACCAACACTCACAAGAACTAACAATCGAAATCACGCTTTGAAAGTCGCGCGTTGTGAACATCCGCGCACACAACCGCGAGTGCGGTTGTCCTCCAATTTGCCGATCTACGAGGCATCGCCCGATTGGGCGTGTCACAACACGCACGGCAAGCTCATCTAAAAGTACTGTGACTGTGTGTCTGTGATTTGGCGTCGCGCTTTGTGCTCAGCCATCCATGAACGGAGGGGCTCGACCACGCTTTTCGAGATAGCGCCGTTGCCACTATCGGATCTTTCGACGTTGCCGAGCCCCGAGTGCCCAGAGCAAAGTGGCATTGCTGACCAATCGGCGAGAGTTATGCCTATATTGTCGCTTCCGTCAATTCAGGCCCTTGGCGAGGGGGCGTCACGCTACATCAGGCCATTGGAGGCATGGTTCTTTAGGCCAAGATGAGCTTTCCTCACTTGTTCGATCAGAGATGTGGAGCCCCAATGTTTGCAGGACGCCGCTGCATGAATAGTTGAATGATCGGTCTGAATGGGAACCCGCTAGAATGGGCGACACGCCTGTTGTCCGGCTCCTAAATCCGCGAAGCCTGCAGCGTGTGCAATGCCCCGACGGCAAAGGCACGCACGCTACTAGAGCGGAACTAGCGGAGCCAGAAGCTACGACGCCATACTAGTCACTTCTGCATTCAACGTCAGCGAGTACTTTGAGTCGTAGCTGGCTGGAAGGGGCATGCTCGATGGATAGGCGAGATTGCCGCTGAGCGAGTCATGATCTGCTCTGGTTTTGGGTTACAAGGCCGGCAAAAGATGCTAGGTGCTGCGCGTGGAATTCGCGGAAAAGTAAACAATGGAAACAGGAAGTACTACATACAACATGAATGAGAAAAAAAGCACCCTCCGCAACGAGGAGAAGGCAAAGAAAGGCCAAGCACAGGACTAGCGAACGGCGGATCGTAACAAAATTTATATCGGCTGGCTAGTGCATTGCCGCGCACTGACCCGACAAAGATATTCTGGTCTTTGTAGCGTTGTGGTTGTCAACGGCGTTCAGAGCGGAAGTAAGGGTATCCTTCATCAGCCTTGCAAGTATTACTACAAGCGTTGTCGTGATAATACCAATCCCTAGACTCACGTTGATCTGTGCTCGGAACGTGTTTACAAACTCAGCCTGTTCCAGTCCGTTTTTCTATGCCGCCCGACGGACGTGTCTCCGCATTTTGTTGCATCCTCCATCCGTCCGTCAGCTGCCCGCCGTTCAATGTCCGCTTCTGAGCTGAGGATGCCGCAACGATCGAGCTGCTGTTCTGTTTTCTTTCCCTTGGCCTCAGCCAATTGTAATCCTGTCCCCATGAACAGGGTGATGCACTTCGCTGCAATGAATCCTTCCGTTGGCGAGGCTAGCAAGCATTGCTCAGCCCTACAAGGACGGGAGAGGAGATCTGCAAGGAAGCAGTCATGCACAACAAGGACGGTACAATTTCTCGGCTGACGTCTTGCTTTATGGTGATTGGCGCGCTTGTGGAGACTGACATCGCGAGCTGCGTGGTGCTGGCTTTCTCGCGCTGCGTGTCGCTGTACATAACGTACTGACGCGCCTGCCGACGGCCAACCAAATGTGCGGCCTCTGACTTCGGTACCGTTCAACAAGCTGTGCAAGTGCATCATGCCGGTCAGGCCGAATTAGCGTCTCGCTAAGGAGCGGCACTGGACAGGCATGAGTGCACGAGTGCCAGTGTGAGTGTGAGTGCCAGTGCTAGTGCAATGCTGCGCAGCGTGTCGCCGCAGCGTGCATCCAACCTCTACGCCACATACCCCAAGCCGAGACGAGATTTGTGCCCCACGTAATCATCCCCGCTATAAAGGCTAAGGGTTGGGGAAGCGCCGTACAGGTACCACCTGCCCTCTCGCCCCTCGTCCCTCCGTTCTTCCGTCAGCTACCCTTCCTCCCGTCTTCCATCCGCTTGCCGCTCTCTCAGCGCTACTATTTGAAAGCCCATCAAGATGTCCGAGATGAAGCAGACCGAAGGCCAGAACGGTCACCACCAGGTGGCCCAGCCCGCCTACCAGGGTGGTCAACCCACCATGCGCGCCGTGACGCCCGGAGGCCACCCGCTCGACACCACTCAGCCAGCTTTCCCCATCTACCACCGAAGGTTCGCCAACCCTGCTCCGCTCGGCCTCTTCGGTTTCGCCGCCACCACCTTTGTGCTCTCCATGTACAACGTCAAGGCTCGCGGTGTCACTGTCCCCAACGTTGTTGTCGGTCTCGCTCTCGCCTACGGTGGCCTCGCCCAATTCCTGGCAGGCATGTGGGAGTTTGCTGCCGGTAACACGTTCGGTGCTACTGCTTTCGCTTCCTACGGTGCTTTCTGGTATGTTTCATTGTTCCTTCGGCATTTTGCTTCCGCCTGCCGCGTTTGCAGGGAAAGACCAGTGCGGGTTACTGACGACTTCTATCTGCGTTGTTGGTGGGTTGCGCGTGTCACAGGATGTCGTACGCCGTTATCCAGATCCCCTGGTTCGGTGTTGCCGCAGGCGCCTACAACTCAAACGGCGTCCCCGAGGCGCAGCTTGCCAATGCCATCGGCATCTACCTCGCCTCCTGGTTCATCTTTACGTTTATCATGCTCCTCGCCTCGTTCCGTTCTTCGGTCGGCTTGGTCTCGCTTTTCTTCTTCCTGGACATCACCTTCCTTTTGCTTTTCATTGCCGAGTTCACCGGCAAATCCAGTGTCCAGACGGCTGGTGGTGCCTTTGGCATCATCACCGCCGCGGTCGCCTGGTACGTCGGTGCCGCCGGCCTGCTGACCCCCGACACCAGCTACTTCACCCTACCTGTCATCGAGCTCTCCCGAAAGGACTAAGCGCGGCCTGGCCTAGCGTCCCCCTTCCCGTCGCATAGCAGCGCCCCGCCGAATCGGTCTCCCTCCCTCACGACCGCCGTTACAACCCTACATACCAATACTACTCTGTACTATTCCCACTAATACTGTCGCTTCGCTTTCGACCTGTACTCTCCTTTTCCCCGTAGCCGTTCGAGTGCCCCGAATCCGGATGATGTTCAGTCTACCATAGCCGACGCGTGCACGGGCGAAGGGCGGGGGCGGGCTTGGCGAGGTATGCAGATTGCGATGTAGCGGTGGGAGAGGTGAGTAGGATACACGGGGTGGGAAATGGCGGCTAGGTGGCGGGTGAGCCGGGGAAGAGGGACTGGTTGACTTCGAGGAGTTGATGGACCTCGGCGGCGTAGTTTCTTGCGATGTCCCAGGCGCGGGAGAACTTGCGGAGGGCTTCCTCGATTTCGTGGATGCATGAGCGGAGTTTAATGGCGAGGCGGTATGCTTGGCGGCCGGCGAGGGCGGGCGGGCGCCGCGCAAGGTGCGGATCAGGCGAGAGGATGGGCGAGAGCCTGCACAACGCCTCGTCGCCATCGTCCTCGTCGGCGCCCGCCGCCAGCTCCGCGCCGTCCTTCAGGCCAGAAGCCAACTGCGCGTGTAGCGTCTCCATGAACAGCACATACGCCGCCAGCACCAGCGAGCACGCCGAAAAGGGCGGCAGCGCCGGCGCCGACCACTGCTCCCGTGACGGCCCTCGCTCGACTCCCAGACTGGCCCCCTCCACCGGCAGCGCCGTCAGCGAGTCTCGCCGCCCATGCTGGAAGGTGCTGGTGTTGATATGCTCCAGTTGGGCGTACATCACCCCGGCCGCGAACCGGCACCGATCCAGCGAATTCGACGGCTCAAATGGCCCTCCGTTGAACCGCGCCGGTATTCCGTATGGTGTCAAGCTGACGTTGCCAAATGCAAAAGCCGACTTGAGACTTTGAGGTACACTGCCGGCGCCGCTACTGCTCATGCTGCTGTCGCTGCGCGAACGTCCGGTCTGTTTCGTAGAGAAAGAGCCTCTACTGCTACTGCCGTCGCGCGAACTGTAGCCTTCTCTTGGTGCAGCCCTGCCAGATGTGGCGAGGCCTTCGGTCGGTCGATGCCAAGGGTGATCACGTCCAGCATGAGCGTTGCGAGAGGGCTCGGAAGCGCCGTCACTGCTGTCTTCGCACGCGCCAGGGATACCACAGGTTGGCGTTACAAAGATCCTGGCGTTGGCAAACGCCTGTGATCTGTGTAAAATGATCAGAGCGCCGCTCGTCATCAGCTTGCCTGCCACGCGTAGACTTCGACTGAGCCGCACCTCGTTTTCCTCCTCGAATTGAGCCGTACGTCGAGAGAGTCCAACCTTGGGAGTAAAGCAGCTTGTGTCAACCCATACAGGATCGTTCCGAGCATACTCCATCACGTCTGTGTCCACTTTCTGCATGCGTTCAAAGATGGGTACCCAGTTTCGATGCTTCTCAGACGACTGAGAGCTGGGATCCGCCGACCTGTTCTCTGGGCGGCCTTTGTACGAGTCGAGGTCGTAAAGACTGGCATATGCCCTTGAAACGAATTGAGCCCCGCGCACCAGGACCTTCCAACTGGAACGATCGCCTCTCAGGTTGGGGAGGAGCCCAAGGTCCGAAGGCATGTTCCGCGTGACCGATAGAGGCTTGAAGCCACCCGTGCAGGACATCACTGATGCCGCAGTGTAGCAGGTCCAGTAAGCCCTTCGCGCCCATTCGCACTTCTGCGCCGGACTGAACCAGGATGGAGTCGACGGAGCATCCTCGCCCGTGTCAAGGTTGAGGGCTTGTGCTTGATTCCACGCCTGGTTCGCATGGTGGAACGCGCGACGGCTGTTCAAGCTTCCGTAATGGTAGTGCGACAAAAGAGTGTGGGTGGCGACCAGCTTTATGCGGACCAATTCCAGGTCTGTACCGACACCCTTTGCGCTGGGCTTGGACGAATCCGAGGGGAATGACGAAGATCGTACAAGCAACGCCACCTTCTTTAGCAAAAGCTTCTCAGCTGACTTGGCATGATAGGCGGCAACTTCTTCGCGAGAGGCATGCTCGAGGTCAAGCAGCTCCGCCTTTGTTTCGTGGTCATCCGGGTCATGGACAAGGAGACTCCCCTTGACGATACGCTTTACCTCAGTCTGCGGTAGTTGCAGCGCAACACATGAAGAGATGGCTGCAAGCAAGGCAGATGAGTCATCTTCGGACAGGTGGAAGGCGAGCGATGAGAGATGACCGGACGGCAACATGACAGGGCAAGCGGGATAAACGAGCTCATAGTAGTCGGACAGCAATGCTCGAGACTGCTGCTCGGAGTTAACAGCTGCGCTTGATTTAGATGCCGTCTGGATCGCGGTCTCAAGCTCGAGTAGCGCCTGTGGCATGTCAATATCAAAGCTTCCAAAGTCATCCAACTCGGTTTCGCTATGCACTGCAGCTTTCGGCAAGGCCTCAATCTTGTCGTAGAGATGGTTCAGCGAGAAGCCTGAACACGGTTGCATGGCTTGCAGCTTGTGCAGAAGCTCCAGATTCGCTGAGGACAAGTCATCAAAAAGTCCGCCATTACCAGTAGTGTCGGGGCGGAACAAGTGCCGATTTGACATCGTATCACGTTCATGCTCCGAGATGGTAGGCTCTGCAGGCTTTGTGAAGGCGGCTGCCGCAGTAGTAGCGAAAGAGGTCTCTCCGTCGGGATAGGGATGCAGACCAATGTCTGGCGTTCTTGGCGATGCCGTCGCTGCTGCATCCGCATGTTGACCGTATAGACTGGCGCCGTCCGAGGCCGAGCTGACGGGCGTTTGCTGGTCTGCACCAGCCAACTGAGGACGCGACAAGTGATCAGGTGGTGACATGGACTGTCCCTCATCTTGACTATGGACATGCGAATCGGGAGATCGAACACCTTTGATTCTGCCACTCTTATCACGCTCGTTCAGGCGTTGCTTGGTAGCCTCTTTTCCTTTGACGCCCTTGAAGCGTGGCCCACCCCTCTTGCTGGCAACGTAGACGCAGCCTCCATCTTCTTGAGGAATGCCGTCTCTGACACCCCTCAGCGCACAGGGGCCGCAGACGGGCTTGGTCCCGTCACATTTGCGTTTGGCCGATCGGCAGGAGAGACATGCAGCCCGCGATACGTGACGATGGTGCATTTCAGCCTGCCTTGTAGTCATCATCTGTGGAAGGCCAGTATGGGGGCCTTCGAAATGGGAAGAGAGACCCGGATGGGGGTATGCCAAAGACGAGACATGCAGTGGATCGACCTCGAAGGCTTGGCGAGTGTCGAAAGGGGCGTATGGATGATGGACCGGCCGTTGATGAAAATTAGCGTGGCGGTGAGATGCTGCGTCAACTGGCCGTGTGTCCCAAGGGGGCCGAGGTGCGAAAGGCAGAGAGGAGGCCGCCATGGTGTAGTCAGGCAGATCTGACTGATTGTTGCTGATATAGAGTGGATCAGTCGAGAAGCTCGATGCGGTGCTGGACGACGCAGAGGCACCTTGGCTATACCCCGGTATGTGAGCCTCATCGTATGCGCTCATACTCGCATCTTGGGGCAGATGGTGGAGAGACATGGGTGGACCGGTGAGAAGGGACTGAGCCTTCCGCCTGTGTGGCACTCAGGAGGGTGGCGATATCTATGGATCAACAGGTCTGCCGTTTGTCTTGGCCGCCTCGCACCGAGGTGTACGTCTGACGGCGAGCCTTTCGCAGCTACAACAATGTGGAATTCCGGTTGGACATCAACGAAGTTGGCTATGGTGGGCCGAATGGCAAGGTTGGCGTAGTGTCTGACTAATTTGATCGGCACGCCTGTTGAGAATAGAAGAGCGAAAACGTCACTCGGAAGAGAAGCAGGAACTAGAACAGGCGAGGATTCCACGGTAGCAAGAGTGTCCGTGTGGCTGAAAGAATTTCAAGCGAAACGGAGTGGTGGACAGAAAGCGGAGTGATGAGTCAGGTAAAGTAAGATAGGTAGGAGCCCGGATGTCTCTGTGTGAGGCTGTTGATAGTGGCGGCAAAGGCGACCGGAGTATGATAACAATGCGGGCGAGCGCTGTAGCTGTAATAAGTCAGGACGACGGGATAAAGGTGAAGGAGCAGAAACAGACGGTGAAAGGGCTGCAAAGGATGGAGGGAGGAAAGAGGCCAAGCGGCCGGGAAAATGCATTTCGAGAGAGGAGTGGAGTAGGCTGAGCGACTTGCGGAAATTCTGCGCGGACGAGTTTGCGTGCGACAAGAGAGGAAGAGGACCGCGACAAATCCACTCGCAGAATGGGACTGTGAATGATCTGTTATACGAGATTCACGATTCGTGTTCGCTTCGAGCAGCTCGTCTTGATGCATTCGTCCGACAAAAGTTGCACCACAGGCAAAGGCAGAGCTTGCTAAAGCGAAAAAGTTCACCGAACGAAAGACGGGGCCACCATAGCAGCAGAATCACATGGGCGAGCACAAGCAATGATACCGATTAATGGGAAAGGGCAAGGGTAGCGGCGGCAAAGGCAGAAAGACACGCGTGCGCTAGGCAAGAACCAAGGTAGCCGCAAGAACCAAGATAGCTGATACGCAAGCCGCGACTATGCCGAGAGCGGGGGACAACAAAGTGGCATGGCTGTCGGAATCACCCCAGACGGGCAGCGAGAAGGAGCAGTCGGTGAACCTGACAGTACGCAACAACCGCCGATCAGGTCGGAGCCTGGAAAGAAGAATGCGTGTATGACAATTCAAATGGGTGCTATGGTCTCGCAGCCTAGCTCTTGAAAGCTATAGAAGACATCACTTGTGACTGTGCTATTGAACGGGTGGTGTGACAAGAATTGTGAATGCAGCGCCTCGACCCGACAAGGGCAGCGAGCGAGGCTTGGACTGAACTCACAATTCAAGTCGGATCGGATCGACTCGATGACTCGGCTTTTGCCACGCTATATTTGTATGTCCGTACTAACGTCTGAACCCTGCATCCTGCGCCCTTCCCTCCCGATTGAAGCTCTGGCTGTGAGCCGGACGACCCCACTTGCGCTGTTAACCCCTTACCTAGCAAAATTGGTATCCGACACTCCGGGCTGTATTGGGTCGGACCAGGGCTGGCGCTGTTCTCAGCGTCTTGCTCTCTCTGTCTCCAGTATCCTCTCCGCCGATCGGCGAAGGCCGGGGCACGGTTGGTCGCGATGAAAAGGTGGCAAGGACTGGGCTAGCCCCGCGGTGGGAGGCCTCTTTTTCGACCTCGTATTTCATAAGCATATCAGCCGGGCCTCAGGCCAGATCCTGCTCAATTGAATGTTCTATCACCGTGCTGAGTGTGAAATTGTCGGTTGAATTGAGGATCATCGCCGGTCGCATTACATTTAAAACCTTGGCGGAAAAACCTTGCGCCTGGTCACAACGGTTCTGGCTGTCTGCTGCAACGCAGTTTCTATTGCGCTTGCACTTGCTCAATGACCCAACTCCTCTCGCTCTCTTAGAGTTTCGTCAAATCACGGTTCTATTTGATATGTGTCTTGCCAGCAATATTGCGGTGTCCGTCGGCAGGGTACCGCCCGGATACCTCTACGGGAGATACATGGTCGCCATCCCTATCGATTCGGAAACACTTTGTAAGTTAGTTTTCCTTTGATACCCATAAATCAATCGATCAGCGTTCAGCACAACTGCTTCCCTGCCGACATAAGGGCGTTTTTCGGATGTTCCCGGCTACGCAAGTTTGTGAGTTTGGAAAACGTGTCGCTATGCGATCGCTGACTTTGGCATTCTCTTGTGTGTCGTTGTTTCGCTGTTCGCTGTTCGCTGCTCGCTGTTCGCTGTTCGCTGCTCGCTGTTCGCTGTTCGCGTGACTTGATCGAAATCACAGCTCAAGGTTTTTAAACCGTCAAGGTCTCGCACATCCGTTTATCAGCGTCTGCATCTCGGCTGTATCGTGCATGCAGATGTGCTATGTCCAAGAGCCGCGGGAGTTGGTTAGCAGCCACCTGCACCCAGCTCGTCCAGCCACAGTTCGATGCTGGAAAGCTCTTGCTATGTTCCATTTTGCAGTTGAGCTGCTGCTTGCGCCTATGCGGCATGGCGATCAAGCGTTCCAGCTCGACTTCCTTCCCAGCTTTCGAGCCTAGGATTCCCGGCCATGGTTGTAGGAATCTCCTAACAAGCCATCGCTGTCCCTACTGCATATCGGCGCAGACCTTGTAGAAGCATCAGCGGGCTAGACACAGTGACCAATCTTATGAGAGGGTTTTAGTCACTTGTCTGTGGTCGAATCATGATTGGCCCATACCAAGGATACCTTGACACAGGCGCATGAAGGGCGGCGCGGGCTTCGGCGCGCGACGTACGTCACCATCCATCCTAAGCATTGCTTCTTGTCCAAGAGACATGGGGTCGATGGATAGACGACAGACCTCTTACTATATGACCTGACTACGACCCTCCTTCGTCTGCGCAGAGTTTTGTTTCTAGTCGTTGCAGGATGGAGGGGGTAGCAGCATCTACGGACTATGAGGTATGTACTGTATGTGTGTACAGTGTAACAGCAAGGCTGAGTTCGACTCTTGTGAACCTACGGCAAGCTCAAATAGATGGTGATTGCCTACCCACCTTGAAAATGCCAAGTCGTTTAGACTGGTCAAAGCAGAAGAGCGACAAAGCCGCATACTGACACCAGGGCGGAGAAGCCTGCGATCAGCAAGAAGGGGCTGGGCGCGTAGAGATCGAAGAGGTAGCCTCCCAGCTTGGATACGAGGAGGATAGCAACGGAGCCTGTGCAGGTGTATGCACCAGCTATAGCTCCGGCGCGTACTGCCTGCCCTTGGCCTGCATCAGCATGGTCAGAACGCCTCTCGCCCCGGCGCCTATTGTGATGACCGTGGGCTGCAGCCCCTAGTTCTGAGTCTGTACCTGTGTCGTCTGTGGTACGCTCTTGGGTGCGAGCGTCAGTCGGAGTCATCTGCAAGGCGATCGACTTCGCCCGGGCGCAGCTGGCCAGGCTGGCAACAATGGCCCCGATTTGACCAACACCGACGGCTACAGAAGCTAGGGTGGATGCCGTCGTTATTATATCTGGAGCCACCCCGCCGGTGTCGCTACCGCCCATAAAGCCTGACATACTCGTTCCCAGAATGCTGACGCCAATGGCACCGATCATGGAGGTCATCGTGATAGTCAACGTCGGTGAGAAACGATCGCAGAGAAGTCCAATGAGCGGTGACGCAAGCAGAGCCGTCAGCTGAGCTGTGCCGCCCAAGATCGCTGTTGCAGTGAACGCGTTTCTGCATAGCTTCTTTAGCTCATCATTGGGTAGAGGCGAACTTGGATCGGGCGATGGGAGCTCCCGACAGAGTCCTGATTCGTAATAGTGATGCGTAATGAGGAGGGGAAGAAAAGCTGTGGTTCCTATCGTGAAAGCTCTGGCAAGCGCGCCACCGAGATAGGCCATACGTAGTTCCAAGGCCAGCTTTTTGCGTGCGCTGTATTCGTCCTCTGTACAAGCGCCTGCTGTCGTTACTCGAGCGATCATGCGGAAGCCTCCAACAGAGGCCTGGGCAAACTGACCAACGTGTGATTGGATAGAATGAATCCAGGTGGTTCGCATTCTGCGCTCCATGTGTCCACGCAACCTTGCACGCCGTGCCTGTCGCGTATCCTCAATCAGAGTCACCGTACTGTCGTTCATGGAGCCATAGCCTGGTGGTACCTGTAGGTCCGCCGGCCGCTGCCGTGCCGACTGACGACTAAAAAATGACGGCCTTTCGCGCAGGCCTAGAGCCATTATGACGGCCATGAGAAGCGAAAGGGCGGCCACCAACCAATACGTAACAACAACGGCCCTCTTCAGGGCTGCATCACCGAGTCTAATCGAGCCATCACCCGCCCTTTGATCTGATTTGCGGTCAAAATTTCGAGCAAGCAGCTGGGGCAATCTCAAAAGGCCAAAGACAGCACCCAGAGCTCCAAGACCAGTGAAGACACCGGCGAGCCCTGCTAGCCGGCCATGCCTGCGTCCTGAAGCCAAGAAAGACGGTCGTGATACGTCTTGTTGCTTCTGGAATCTTGCAGCTGGAACGGTGTTGAGTAGTCCGTCCCCTTCACCTTCGACTGTGGCCGCCATCTGCGTGAGTTCGTCAGTATAGACCTGCGCTTGTTGCGCTGGAGGCGTAGTGGTTCTTGCATGCGTTTCCTCGCTGATACCCTCTGGCGGATTATATGTTGCTTCCGTAGGCAGCGGTGAGGGCTGTAGCACGATGCCCCGACCTGAGCGACTGGAGTACTCTGCCAGGATGCCAGAGAGCATAGCAGTAGCACCACTTCCACCAATCGCAAAGACGAGTCTAGCCAACAGTAAGCCCGGCCAGGGATGCTTTGGAATCGTGTACGAGACCAAGCCGATAGATATGAAGACGTAGGATGCCGAGGCAATTGCTGCTGGGCCCCACAGCTCTGCGGAAGCCCCCCAGACAAGGGATGCGATGGTGGAGAGCAGTTCATCGTAGAAGATCAACGATCCACTGAGCGACCCAGCGCGACGAGCGTACTCGTCGTTCCCCGTACCATGGTCCGCCTCGAGCTGATGGATCACAAAGGGCTGCGAAGCGTTAAGAAAGACAAGGAAAAGGATCGAGGCAAAACAATGAAGCAAGAACGAGACCACATTCGTCCTGGTGACTTGCGAACCAAAGCCTAAGCGGGTGTGCCAATGATGCCGCGACCGAGCAGCCCTTGCGTCGCCACAGAGCCGTGCGTTAGAGCCTGACTGAGGCATAGTATGAAAGACAATGTTTGAGCCCTCCAGGACATTGTGGAAAATCAGCAGATAGGTGCGGTCTGAAAGACCATGACACCTTCCCGGCAAGGCGGAGCAGGCGGATATGCACTGGCCACAGAACGCTAAAAAGGTGGAGCAGCGAGACAGTACTATGTTAGATTGAGCAGTGAGCGTCGGGGTATCCATTCATCTGCGCCGAGCCAAGTTTCGAGGGATGAACCAGTTGCCGACGGCTGCGGGTCGTCCAAAAAACGACAGAACTGAGCGCAACTTGTACATGGCGAGAGCTGAGTACGCCTATGGCTTTTCCCAGTCTCTCTAAGTGAGACTCAAGGGCTTGCTTGGACCTATGAAGACGCGCTCGTCAGTCTTGTCTGCTTCCAGTCGAAGGTTTTTTCCCTTCAAAGGACGGATCAAGAGAGCCCCGCATCGACTGAGGGAAGCCGCCGATATGGTCTTTCTCACAGACTCCGGGCTCTGTACCTTTTGTTGTCCGACAGTCTCCAGCGTTCTTCTCACGGCCCCTGCATAGATTCGACGGGTGTCGGCATTCTGCGTCAAGCGAAAATTGTTCCTTCATCAACGCACAGCGTGTGGATGCGCGCCACCAGCATTGGCTCAGTGTTATACAGTTCTACATTCAGCAATTGCCAAAATGGAGCATGCAGTACGTGCACTTCCAAGATCGAAGCAGCATCGTGAGAAAGGTCGGAAGTGTGCGCCTTTTTTTTTTGCCCTTGCATTTCCGCCAGGTTCTGGTTTCGGTCCGTTTAGGAAAGGCTTCCACCAAGTACTGCTCTGATCATCACACTGTTCAACAACCGGCAGCGATCTTTTCTGTTACACAGCCGCCATCTTTCTCTTTCCCATGGTCGGGAGAGCTGGATGGAAAACTCTGCGTCGTTTGCCGAGGGGCTGTAGCGTCTTGCTTTGATGAACGGACCGAGCCACGCCGAAAAGATATGTGCGGCCAGCGCTATTATGCACAAGGGCCGAATTTGTCCTTAGAACGGCAAGGCTTGTGCAAACTAGAAGTCAAGTGCCCTTACGGCCAACACCGACAGTACTAGCTAGTGTACATACTGGCATTGACGGAGGCAAGGCGCCGTAGCAGACACGAATGAGGCTGGCGGCCGACATCGAGCAAAGCCGATGCAACGAGTTGCTTAAGTTGTGCTAAACGCAACGAGTAGGCATGAGTGTATTAGAACACAGCTGAAAAGCCGTTAGACCTTGAAGCTGCATCGTGTGTTGCAGCTCGGATTGCGGAAGGTAACTGCACCGCTTCAGGATCTTCTTACATGTCGGCACTGCACGAATCTGGCTGCGCAGTTGGCGTTGCAGTGGCTGCAGACTCGTCGATGAAGGCAAAAAGACGGATTAGCTTGAAGCAAGCGACGTCGGCGGCCGGAGCGACGCTTGTGCTAGGCTCAGGCACAACAATCACCAATGACAAAAGTGGTCTGAGATACCAGCGCCGCATACACAACAACTTCTTGCTCACTGGAGCTGTAGCGTTGACCTAAGACAAACTGTACCAGTTGTAATGCGTCGCGATCATAGCTGCTGAGTAACAGCTATACAATCTGCTAGTTGCTGCTTCCTTTCCCTACGACATTGTGAAGCTAAAGCATCCGGACAATCCAAACTCACTCCATTTCCGTACGGGTTGTGACCGCCAGTTTGCCGCGATTGTCCGCGCCTCACACGCATTGCAGCTCGTCGCTCGGCACCTATCCTGTGTGATAGTTCTAGCTGCGAACGACAATTGTGTCGGCTGTGCATTGAAAGCCTAGCGCAGATTCTGGTTGGGTGGGGACCTAGCGACCAACGCGAAAGGCATCTTGCTTCCGCATGAAATTCAGAACTTGAAGCGAAACGCGGTCAGGCCCCGCTCGCATGTATCTAACAGCACATATCCCTTCCCCTCGCCGATGCAGGTATTTAGTTGGCTCTACGAAACAAGATGCCACACTAATGCTTTCGCTTCGGACATACTTGGAGACTCACACTAGTATTCTCGCTTGAACCTCAACCTCCGCCTCCGTTTTTCCGCCGCGTCGTCGCCACTTCCGGAGCTTGATTACATTTTTCGATTTCCAGCAACAAGATCCCTCTGCTTTGATTTCCGCTTAGCGCAGTTTTCTCGGCTCGCAGCCTACAGCATACTCATCTCGCTGCTTCGCTGCTTCCGGTCAAGTGAACCTTTGGAGACAAGCTCCAATCATGCTTGTCCCGCTTGATCACTAAGCGCCTCTTCGCTAACGCCGTCTTCCCTAGCTTGGCTTCTACCGGGGCGTCATGTCAGGCAACTCTTCGCCGAGCCCCTCGCCAATACTTGCATCGCCTGACCTCGTCTCGACTGGACTCGGACTCGTACTCGACAACTAGCTCGACTTCCCTGCACGTCTCCCTGACTTCCCCATCCCTAGAACGCAAATTTCGAGCCATACTTCACTCCTCCTCCCTACTACTGTACCACCTTAGATCCTCCTAGAGCTGACTAGACCCGGCTTTTTCTGGTCGGAATTCTTGCATCCTTCCGCATCGTACAGCAACGTACCCTCATCATTCAACGACACTCACACGCCGCTCTTCTATGTACCTCGCTCGCCTCGGCTTTGCGCTCGTCCTGAGTCTTCCCGCTACTTCAACTCAACCGTATCTACACAGCGCACGCCGGCAAACAGCTGTCAAGCGTCGTTCCGGCGACAATACACCCTTTGACGGGTAGACTGTCGCAGTCACGCAAACTTCACCCTTTTCTCCGAACGACACGCCTACCTTTCGCTTGTTTGCTCCACCGACAGGTTACTCTACGTTTCTACGGTTATCTGCTTTATAAGTGGTGGTACTTGTCGCAGCCAACTCCCCCTAATCAATCGCAACAGTGCCCAGCTATCGTGGCACTGCGAAACACTTCTCAATGGCGTCTCGAGCGGCTCCTTTGACCACAGACTACCCTTCTACCTGAAAGAAGTCCGGATTCACAACATGGCCTTTAGCAGCCGCCATGAGGCGCAGGAACATCGCATACTGGTGGCCATCGGTACCAGCGACAACCAGCAGACGGCAGCGTATGTGCCTGTCGAACTGGTTCGGGCTGGCGTTACCTACATCATTCTCTATTCCATGTTCGCCACCCTTCTCTTCGTTCTTCTCTGCGCAGTCCTTTTCAAGAATGGATTGAGTCCCCAGAAGAGGAAACTCCCAGTGGTCTGGGTTCTGGGTCTTGCTATGTTAGGGGGCTTGCTCGGCTCTACTCTCAACACCGTCTTCTGGGCCTATCAGCTATTCGGCACTGCGTCCGACCATGAGATGTTCAGCCTCTGGATGTCGTCGACTGCAGTCCTTTATATTGTCCCATTGATAACCCATATCGCCATTCAGCTTCGGCTCTTGTCCTTCTACCCTCCTACCCTGGCAAGTCGGCGGAAGCGCATCGCCATTAGCATTCTCCCAACGCTGATGAAGTTTGCGCGACTAGCAACGATCAGCATCACCCTCCATCGTTCCGCACAAGCGTACCACGATGTCGGCTTTAGTACAACCGTCTCCAAAGCCACCAACGATACCAGTAACCTCTTCACTCTGATTTTTCAGCTGGTCGATACCGCCTATGCTTCCTACTTCCTTCTCTGGCGATTCTGGCACCTGGGAAGGTGGGACAGCGAGCTCATGAGCAAAAAGTCTCATCGATTGATCAGGTGGTCTAGACAGATTATGTTCGCAACCGCCTTCGGTTATGTTTTGCCTACCACATATTGTCTGGCGCTGGTTCTATCACGTGCGCTCTCGCTGGGTGCCGTTGACATGGGTTTTATGCTTGTCGCCAACGTCTACGTCCAGGCGTTCGGTGCCGTCTTAGCTACCCTATCTAGCTCCTATCGGTGGAGAGAGGATAGATTTACCGACAGTCTAGGCCCAGACAATGCCGTTCTGCCAGGCCTCCGGGGCATGATTGATCCCTTTTCAACGAAGGTTGCGGCGGTTTCGTCGGCTACTCAGCAGGACCCTGAATCGAACATCAACGAAATGACAACAGCACCTTCATCGCCAAGGCCCAATTTTCTATGTGGCCCTTTTCGCCCCTCTTTCGATAGGCGGCGCACGGGTGCTGAAGCCGCGCCCGCTTCATTGTCGCCCCAAGCAGACTCAATAACACCTACCGGTCCCTTGCCAGAGGTAAGCTCGGAAGCAAAAGCTAGTTCCCCTGGCAGGGCCTCTATGGGGACCGAAGCCGAGACTTCGTTTGATTTTCCCTGCGGATATACGATGCAGCAGTACGAAACTCGACGTTCCTCGGACGCAACACTATTTGCCCCATCGGCGGGCGAGAAAGGCGAAGGGCCAAGGAAAAAGGCGGACGATGCCCCGCCTTTTGGATCTTCAACCGTCTCTCCAAGCAGTAGTCGACCAGGCACTGGTGGCACAGGCCGGATACATAGACTTGGCTCCGGCCGGTCGGTACCGCGCGAGGATAGTCTGTTAGAGGTAGAAGAGACTGCATCTCCTGACGTGTCGGAACAATAGCTGTCGGCGTTGGCTTGCCCTATACTCCTTGAACTGTTGATGGTAGTTCGCCAACATGCAACCCCTGTATACTAGCTAGCATATCTCCCTACGCACACTTGTCCGCAAGGCGAACCCCTTAGGTTTGCTTGCGTGGTGTTGCTCACTTGTAATAACATTCTACCCTTCTTACATTCATCCAGGTCTTCACAGGCAGGGTGACGGCTGTTTGCGAACGCGCTAGTCTGAAATCCGCGCTGCTTTGTGCGCACGAGAAGATTAACGCGAACGTCACCAGCTCCTTGCACTTAACTGCGCAGAAGGGGTATCGTGGACTGGGCAGAGCGGAACCAGCAAAGATTCTACATGTCGGCTTGACCCCAAGCTGCAGTAAGAAATGATTGTGGCTGGAGGCGTCAGTTGTTGGTCATCCAGCGAAGGGAGTTGTCGCAACGGACGACTACTCTAAGCTTTCAGCCTAGAGTAAATACATACCTCGGGACTCAGCTTCCCTGCGGATCAGTGCGTTTTTGCGCTCGAAGAGGATCTTTTCGAAACCGTTGCTCCTATCTACGCCATCCCAGCGGTATCCCGGTGGGATATGGAATCGGTTGGGAGGATAGGGGCCTTTGTACTTTGGTTTCTGGGGCCCTTTCTGCCTTTTCTTAGTCAAGAAGGCTAGCGCCGGGTCGTCGGCGTGTTGTTGAGCCTTGAAATGCGCGTTGTAGTCAGTGTCGTCGGCTCGTCGGGCGATGCGCTGGTTGCGAACAGAGGCCAGCTGCTGTGCCGCGCGCTGGCGCTCCTGCTTCTGCACAAGGCCTTCTCCCCATGTCTTGCGCTCCTCGGCCCGCCGTTCAGCCTCAAGCTCTGCTTGGCGCAGAGCAGCTTCCTCGGCCTTGATGTCCAAGACCCGGCCTGAGGCATCTCGATACACGGTCTCTTGTCCGCGGCCATCCTCGTCGTCCGACTGCGACGCGCGCAGGGACGATGTCCCCTCTTCTGCTTCTCTCTTGCGCCTTTCCTCTCGCGCAAGCCTTTCCGCTTTCATTTCCGCCTTGCTCCTCAAGCCTGCCTTCAGCGTTGGCACATCCGCCGAATCGGCACCGTCCGCCTGCGCCTCAGTGACTTGCTTCTCAACTTCCACTCCTTCGGAAGTTGCGACAGGGCCTGCTGCATCGTCTGCCAAACGTGGCTTGCTGCTGCTTCCCACCTTTCGGAAACCCCTCCTGCTATCCCTCTGGCCATCTTCTACCACTTGCGGCACGAGCCCGTCTTCATCTTGCTCAGCATCGGGAGCTGCCTTCCACTCGTCTGACTCGTCTTTGAAGAGCAAGCCAGTGGCGGCTCCAGTCCCGTCGGTATGTTCTGCCTTTGGCTTCTTCTTCTTCCGTTTTGCCTGGCCGTCCCCGCTGCGCGCAAGGATGGCATCGGCTTTAGGCCCCGAGAGGTAGTGCGCGGCGATGTACGACTGGAGCTTCGGGTCGGGCATCCTTCTCAAGCCCGCCTAGCTGTCAGCCAAGCGGAACTCGCTTGACACCTGGTCGGATCCTGATTCGCCCAAGGGCAGGTATTCCTGCTCTGCCCGTAGAGGGACGACAGCGCTGGCTCGGCGGGCTTTTTGGTGGTTGTCGGGTCTGTGCAGGTGATGGTCAAGTGGAGCAGCCCCGTAGCAGGACAAGAGGGTGAGGCAGGCTCGGAAATCGGAAGTGGACTTTGACCACGTGACGCGCTACTGTTCAACCTTGGATGAACTTACACCTGCTTCAGTGCTTTGGACATCCTGACTACGACCTTCACCAATTCATCCGTGTGTCTCGGCAGTACAGACACGATGGCCCCGCCCGGAGAACCGACGCAGGCAGGCACGGCCGCGGCTGCGGCTGCGCTGCCTACCATCCTGCCGCTCGAGCTCATCGATAAGTGCATCGGCTCGAGCATTTGGGTCATCATGAAGTCTGATAGGGAGTTCAGCGGCACCCTGCTCGGCTTCGACGACTACGTCAGTAAGTACAACGTACCCTTTCCCGTCCTGCGTATCTGCACCGTCGCAACGTCGCCGCACCTGGCAAGCTGGATGTTTCCTAGCTACCTGAAGGAACATATTGACACTCGGAACACTTCTCGTGATATACTTTGCTTTCTCTACTGTCAACAGATATGGTGCTCGAGGACGTCACAGAATAGTAAGCTTCGCCCCATGTAGCTCGGCAGATGGCGCTGCTTCTACGTGCCTAAACTCGACTGACATGGAGAACACGCTTGGTTTATTCTCATCTGTCTCTGCAGCGAGACCTCTCCCGATGGCAAGAAGAAGACGACCAAGCTCAATCAGACCCTGCTCAACGGCAACAACATCTGCATGGTGCGTCTCTGCTACGAGTCTCACGGAAGCTCTGAGCTTTCGTGGGCGGTTGTCGCCGTTGCACCTCCGCTGACTTTGTTGCACATCTTTTATCGCGGCATGGCCCACAGCTTGTCCCAGGCTCGGATGGCCCCCCTGACGCGTAGCTAGCGGCCAACCTGACAACACATCATACAATGTATCACTAGCTTTTCTGCCAACCCTGCTTTGTACCCATCCGACACAACGCAAGAGCTGGTCGGGTGCGGGCTGCACAGATCCCACATGATCGTGATTCAGAACGTTCACGCAGGTCGGCAACATTTCACAGACAGATCTGAGCGACGATTGAAACAGACACAATCACGATCGAGGCAACGCAAGGCATACATGGCAAACGTGTTGCAAGGACATCGACTAAACAGTTAATTGCGATCTGATGGGAAGGAGAGGCGGGGCTTAGGCTGCCGCCTTCTGTTTCTTTTTGAGCGGGCGAGCGTTGGGAGTATCCGGACCGCTGCGGCGCTTGAGCTTGTCGACGAGCGTCGAGATGTCGTCCTCGGTGGCGGTCGCGTCGCGGCGGGGGAAAGTCTTGGCGTGGGCGGTCTGATCGCCGTTGACGGCGTCGAGGCGCTTCCTGCGCTCGGCCATGATCTTTTCCATGGCCTTGGTCTTGCTGAAGCCGGGATGGGTCGGGTCGATGGCAAAGCGGTGGTCGTCCATGAGCGCGCCGAACCGCGCGTCTTTGGCATCCACTTCGAACGTGTCCTGCACCAGCGGAGCGCCTCGCCGCTCTTGGAACTCCTCTTCCTGCCGTTGCTTTTTCTTGGAAAGCTTGCGGAGCATCTTGGCCCGCTTCGCCTCTTTGCCGCTTTCCACCCGCACGATGTCCTTCATGTCAAAGTGCTGGCGTCCGTCCGCAGTCACCTCGTCGTTGGTGTCTCCAATCACCGCGCTCAGCTCGGCCCGCGTTCGCGCCTGCTCCTCGGCTGAAACCGGCTCTGGCACCTTGGCCTTCTTGTCAGCCTTGGCAACCTTCTTGCTGCTCTTGCTTCTGCCGCTCGCCGGCCCGTCATCGCCAAATTCGGCAGCCAGAGCGGCCTCCATATCCATGTCATTGTCGCTGTTGAAGAAGGGGTCGTCGAACCCGGCGGCGTCGTTTCCGTGGATGGCTGCGCCATCGCCGCTGTCAGAGGCACCGCCCTTGTCATCGGCCTCGATCTCGCCACGCTTGGCCTTCCGGCGCTCCTTTTTCTCCTTTTGCTTGCGCATATACTTTTCCAGCGTCGTCTCCTCGTCTCCTGCCTTTTTCTTGCCGCTGGCGCCCGCTTTTCGGCCGGCAGCCTCCGAAAGACCGGGTAAGAAGGTGATCTGCATATCTCCCTCTCCGTCATCGCCGTCGTGTCGCGGGTCGTCGAAGACGCCGCCGTTCCGCTTGCCACCTTTTCCGTCGAAGCCGGATCCGCCGTTGCTGCTCAATAGTGCGCGCAGCCTGTCCCTGCCAGTGTTGGCTTTTCCGTTGCCCGCATCACTTGCCTCGTCCGGGTCAGACTCGGTGTCCGAGGCCAGGTAGGCGCGGAAATCGTCGTCTCGCAGCTGCTCCTTGCTCAGACCGCCGCGCGCGACCAGCTTGGTCAGCTTGGAACGCTCCGGGTCGTCCTGGTCCCAGGTCAGCTTGACGCGTGAGTGGCGCAGCGCGTCGGTCTTGAAGTCCACCCCCTTGTAGTTGGCCACATCCTCGGTGGCCTCATCGCGGAATTCAGTGTCGCGGCCGTCCTCGCCATCGGGGAACTCCATCCCGTCGGGCACAAAGCGAAGGTCAAAGACGTTGGCCGTGCGCTCCATCTCGGTGCCGTCGATCTCGTTGTACACGTGCCGCGCCGTCTCCTTGCTGTCGAACGTCGCTACGGCGTAGTAGTATCGCAGACGGTCCAGCTGGTACCTGCGAAGAGCCTCTTCGTCAAATTCGCCACCTTCGTCCACCTGGACAATGTTCTTGGTCGTCACCTCTTCTTCCTCTTCGCTTTCGCTCTCGCTCTCGCCACCGCGGCGCTTCTTGGAGCCTTTGAAGATCTCAGGAGGCGGTCCTTCGATGTCTTCTTTGGCCATCCGTTCCTTGCCGAAATCACTTGGATAGACGCGGACGCTCAGCACCTTGCCTCGGACCTGAGCGATGGCCGGCACATTCTTGCCCGAGCTAGAAGCCCTGCGCGTCGCTTTCAGAGCATCGGCCGCAGATACAGTGGCAAGTGGGGAGACTATACTGGTAAAGATCTTGTAGATGTCCTTGGCGCGGACGTGGTCCCAGTCCAGGTTGACTGCGGCTAGACGATGCGTGTCGTCGCCCGTAGGTACCTTCTGTGCTGCCGACTTTGTCCTCTTAGATGTCCTCTCCTTGCCCTTGCCCTTCGCCTTCAGTGTGCGGGAGGTGGAGGCCTCGTCTACGTCCGAGTCCGACTCGCCTTCGATTCCGCCCTCAGCAATCGCCCTCTGAGCCTCAGCGTCAAGCTGAGCATAGACGGCCTCGTCGACCTCTTCATCCAGGTCGATCTCGCCAATGTCGGAGCCCAAGCCGTCGTCGTCCTCATCGTTGTCGTCCTCGTACCGCGATGCTCGCGATAGCTGCTTCCTCCTTTCACGGTCCAGTACGCTGGACGGGCCGATCATGACGCCGTCCTCGTCGCTGTCTTCGTCGTCGCCGCTACTCGGGTCGCTGTCTTCGTCGTCGTCTGCCGAGGACTCTTCCTCGGAGCTCGACTGGAGATTGCCCTCTCCACGGGCGTAATCTACAGCGGCGGCATCTGCGTCGTCGTCATCGCTGTCGTCGTGCTCTTCTTCCGCCATGTCTGCGCCAGCGGCGGGTGATGCGGTGCTGCCGTCGCGGTGGTCGTCCAGCAGGCGGTAGAAGCGCTTCATCTGGTCGGCGTCGGACTGGCCAGGCTTGAGCTTGCGGCCGTAACGGTCGGTCTTGCGCGCGCTGCCGTCGCTCGCAAAGATGTCCTTGAAGCGCTCGTCGACGGCGATCTTGGTGTCGTCGCGTTTCGGCTTGAGGAAGCGCGGGTCGGTGTGCAGCCGCGCAAAGCGGGGATCCGTCGTCGTCGTTCCCGCGTGTACCGCACCTCCCCCCACCACCTTCCCGCTGCCCCCCCGCGCACTACTGCTGCTCGTCGTCTTCACCATCGCTTCAACCGTATCTGTTCGTGTGCCAGAGACAACGCTGCTAACCCTCCGCACCTACACAGAAAAGCAACCTGGCTTCGAACCCTGACCGCCCCAAGCTGCCGAAAAAATTCCCTGTCACGTGCAGCCATTTCGCCCGACTTCCGAGCTGTTCAGCCGCCGTAACAGATCAAATGACGCCGCCTCCAACTTTTCCGATTGGACAAGGACGTAAGCGCGGCGCTTCAGGCAAGTCATATAATTCGCCTAGAGGCACATTCTTGGTCATGGAACGGTTTCACGCGGACTCAGCTCTCAAGTGCGCAGGTGGCAAATCAGTTGAACCTAAGATATGCATATTGAGAAGCCGAGTTGAGAAATGTCTAAAGTGCCTAGAATGTACATGTGCGAACCAGGGTGACAAGGAAAACCAAGAGATGCGAGAAAACGAGTGGCGGGTGGAGCCGTAGTAGTGCGAGCTGGGGTAGCCTGAGGTGGATTGTGACTCGTGAAGGACCGGGCGCAGCGCTGGCGTTGCGGTCTTAGAGAGGCCCTGCCAGGAGCTTGTAGAAAGTGGTGACCAGCTTCTTCATGGGGAGAGACATGGTGGCCGGCAGCGCAAGCTTGGCGTTGCCGAATGCGTCGGGCCGATACTCGGCGTCGGTGTGGTCTCCGACTTTGAGGCCTACGTTCATCAGCTGGCTGAAACCGTGGTATGCCTCGTCATCGGCTTCGCTCGCACAATCGCCAGTGCGTGGCTGAGGAGGACGGACCATGTCGAGATCGCGGAACGCCATATGCCATTGATCGAAGTCGCGCTTCTCAACCGGCCGACGAACAATCTTGATGATGCTAAAATGCCGCGGATCTTGTTCGATGCGCGCATAGACACCGTCGACGGCGTCGGCAGGCCCTTCCAGGAACTGTGCAAAGCAGCCGTCGCGGTAGAGGAGCAGGCCGGTTATGTTCTTCTCAGCATTGATGTTACGGGAGACCGAAAGAATGTTCTTGATTTGGTCCATGGACATGTTCCGCGAACAAGCCGAGGAAGTATATACGAGCTGGATCAGATCTGTCTCCGGTTCCGCGGGGGTTAAGAGCGGCGGAATAGGAGAGTGGTATGCATCATATGATGAATCGCCAATCGCAGGTGGCGAAGAGTGCATTCGCTGTGGCGTCTGGGTGCTTCTGCCTGAGCCGCGAGACGCGGGGGCCCTTGTGAAGGATGCAGGTTGCCGCTGTCGGTCGCCAGGCTGGGTATATGTGCCGAAGCTTGAAAAGGTAGTTGTACGGGACAGAGAAGGTGGCGATTCGTGGTGAAACGTCGGCGTCCCTGCGGATAGCATTTCGGTCGATGCGAAGGACCGATGAGAAGTCTTCATCGCCGTCTCTTCGAGTCGAGGACAAAGAAGCTTGCGTTGTCTGATCAAACAGGACCCTATGGCCGATCGAGGACGCTCGCCAGAGTCACTCTCCGGAAGGAGTTGGAATACAAAAACGACGAGAGACCAGGAAGATGGGCGGCCGTAACCACTTTTCCTTTATATTGCCGTGCACAAGGAGATAAAGAGATAAGGACAGCTCGGTGGTGGTGACGATGTGCGGTTAAGGGGGCGGGATGCGATGGAACCCGGACACATAAGGTAGCGGAGAAGTAAGAGGGCCGACTTGGCGTGGGGAAACGAAACTGTAGCTGCGAACGATGGCGGCTAGAATATACCGCTCATCATTGCGTACCATGGTACAGTCAGGGTCCACCGATCCGACGGGAAAGGAGCCGGAGCCCGGGCTTTGGACCAGACCGTATCAAGTGACGACGGGCTGCGATGCCACCGGACTTTGATGCAGGTTGTCACGGACTCACACCCACACTGGCCGGGCGCCGTAGTGCAACACTTGCGATCCTTGGCTGATGGCTCTCTTTCAGCTACCAGTCACGAACCTGCTGGCCGACGCCAATAATAGAACGGCGGAACCTCTAGAGAAGTTGTGACCATTGGCCATCGGTCAGCAGTAAGGCGGTGAGAGTATGGCGGCGATGGGAAACGCACATCGAGAAAAGCATTCAATTGTGACTTACTCATGCATGCACCTCCGAATCGAAACACCGTAAAATGTGAACCCTTCTGAGATCCCGGCCGGGCCTTCCACTCCACTCTCTCATATCTATGATTTGATAACCCCGATCTAATATAGCATAATGCTGCCAGGCCTAGGCACGGGCCCAAAAGTTGCTCTTGCAATGTAAATTGAGGATAGAATCAACCGTACGAATGATTCGCCCTTTGTTGTTAAGGGTTTAACACGGGCCACACGCACAGGCTCCCTGTGGGGACTTTGAAAGCTCAAGCTTTGTCTTGCACTGCCAATCCCCACTCTCCGCTCCCCTTTCTACAACCCCTCTGATCGACAATCATCCGCAACCCTCAGAGCAAGACAAAGGCAACCAACCTCGGGCCTGGCTTTCCACCATGAACGCCCTACAAACCCATTTCTGGGCCGTAAGGGATTACCTGTCCCCGGTACTGAGGGAGTCGAAGTTCAAGGAGCACGGCAGAATCACGCCAGGTAAGTGTATTGCACGTTGCCAACTACATGCAGTGTGCTGACTATGCGCGATGTCTCTACGTGTCTGCTTCTGTATCTGCTTTCACTTCGAAACAGATGAGTTTGTAGCAGCTGGCGACTTCCTATCTTACAAGTTCCCTACGTGGCAGTGGTGTTCTGGAGATGCTACAAAAGCTCGGGAATACCTCCCCAAAGACAAGCAGTTTCTCGTCTCTTGTGGAGTTCCATCATTACGCCGCGTAAGTCAGATCGAAAAGGGGGCTGGGATCAAGGAAGACGAGGAAAGGTTGATGAGCTTCGGTGAGGCAGGTTCCGACGCCAAGGACGACGACCAGTGGGTAGCCACCCACTTCGACTCGGAGAACGGCGCCGGCTCACGCGGCGGAGAGATTGCGGACATCCCAGACATTGGCGAAGATCAATTGGCACCTGATGACCAGCTTAGCGAAGGTCAACAGGACGACCTCGCGAACCGTGTAGCCGGCTTCAGCTTAGCCAGTGGCCAGCCGGAGGCGGTCCAGAAGTTGACGTCAGCGGAACCCCACGTCGGCGATATCGGCGATATTCCAGACATTCCCGACATGGATGACGAGACCGAACATCTAGGTGCGGGAGTAGAGGAGGAAGAGGATCCTGCGACGGCTGCCCCCGTCACTAGCACAGGTCCTGACGGCCAGGCCACTTCCGCATCCGACGGGAAGCTGCTTTCCGTTCGCAAATATGATTGCATCATCACGTACGACAAGTACTACCAGACGCCACGCATGTGGCTGGTAGGCTATGATGAGCATGGCGTGCCTCTCAAGCCGGCCCAGATCTTTGAAGACGTCTCGTCGGACTATGCCCAAAAGACGGTCACCATTGAGCCGTTCCCGCACGGACATGCAGGCCCGGACTCTTCCGCCGCCACATCCACCTCGGCCGCCGGCGTCGCCACCGCCAGCATCCATCCCTGCAAGCATGCGAGCGTGATGAAGAAGGTGATTGAGCGCATGAACGCTACCGTGGTGCAAGAGCAGAGGAAGGCGGCCGCCTTGTCTGGCGACGCGGCTGCACAGCCAGACAAGAAGAAGAAAAAGGGATGGAGCGTCACCAGCGCCGTCAAGCGCGTCGCTGGCGTCTCGTCGGCCCCGAAGGAGGCTGACCCGGCCTCCGCTGCGTCCACAGCAGGGTCAAGTACGCCCGGCGCCGCGCCGGATCCGCTCGCACAGGACGGACTCGCTCCCGAAGCGGAAAGCACAGACGTCGAGGGGCTGCGCGTCGATCAGTACATGATCATCTTCCTCAAGTTCATGGCCTCCATCGTCCCCGCCATTGAGATCGACGCTACCCAGGCTCTGTAGTCGATCCATTCCTTGTCTCGAGAGCTGCTGTAGAGTACATGTCATTGTCATTGTTCACATCGTCCACCCATCGGCCCGTTTCTTGACCGTGTTTCTGCTTTGGCGATCTGGACCACCGCACGTAATGCTCGATGAGCTCGGCTGGGTGCGATGCATGGCGACGAGGGGCTTGGGGTGGGGGAGTCCTACTCCGTGTTGGCGGTTGGGGTTGCTGGGGTGGTTGGGGTTGCTGGGGTGGTGCGCGCGTGTGCGCGCTGTTCGCGCTTGCGGCGGCCGAGTTCGATCTGGGCTTGGATGTGGGCTTGCTTGTCGGGGCGGCGGGCGCGGGCGCGGTGGAGGCGGCCGCGCTCGTGGGTTGCGCGGTCGACGTGGCGGACGAGCACGGGCTGGAGCGGGTTCGCCGTGCACACCTCGCACGTGAAGAGCCGGTTCGCCTCCACCATAGCCCGCCCACTGCCTCCCGCCCCTACCGCGGGCGCGGCACGCGCGAGCGCCGTGTCCGCGCTCACCCCCCCATACAGCCACCTCCGCGCCGCCGCCGCATTCGACACCTCCCCTGCGTCCGCTAGCTCCTCCCCGCGCAGAAACCGCCCCGTCAGCTCGAGCGCAGGCCCCAACACGCGCCCCGCCCACTCCTCCCCCGCCGTCGCATCCAGCAGGTACAGCTCCACCTGCCCCCCACCTCCCCCCGCGTCCCACTCTTCCTGCACCCGCCGCACCTCCGGTATCAGCTTATTCTGCACCCACTTCAGCTGCGACTTGGCGTACTGCCGCGTCGCCGCCTTCGTTTCCTCTACTGCCTTGTCGAACCATCCCCTACGCACCTGCTGGCTGGAAGCGCCGCCGTCGCCTTCCTTTACCAGACCCTCCAGCTTCTCCAAGTAGGCACTGAATTGGCGGTAGCCGATCGTTTGGAAGATGCCCGTCTGGAAGTTTTCCCGCTGCTCGCCGTCGGTAGAAGCGGAAATGGTTTCGTCGAGCATGCGCCGGGCGATCGCCCGCATCTCCTCGACCTCGTCCACTAGGCCGCGCTGCACCATCTCGTCGACACGCGTATCCAGACGCTCTCGCAGCACTGGCGGATCGCACCAGAGCCAGAACATCAGCTTGCGGTACGAGCTGATACCCGGTCGCCTCGTCTCACGCTGTCGCCGCTCAGTATCCTCAACTGCATGCGACGGCCGCTGGGAGCGCGCGTCCTGCTCGGCGATCCAGTCCGAGTGCGGACGCCCGGTCTCCTTGTAGATGCGGATCGAGTTGGCTACCTTGCGACAGTCTCTGTAGTGCCAGCGAGCCGCCATGACCGGGTCGAGCTTGTGCAGCGTGGTCCAGAGCCGCATGGCCACGGCCCGGTCTCTGGTCGCCTGGGTGGTCAGTTCGTTCTTGGCGTCAGCTGCTACGGCCACCCTATCGAAAAGCTCCTTCTCATCGACTGAGAGCGTGGACAAGTCCAGGGTCGGCGTGTCTGAGGCGCCAGAGTCACCCTCCGCGCCGGTGTCTGACTGGCAGGCTGCCGACGTAACGAGGCGACCGGGAAAACAGAGGTGTTGAAGATAGTAGCCGGTGCCGCCGCAGACAATGGGGAGCGTATGCCGGCGGACCAGCGCTGCGGCGGTCTCATCAGCCGCCTCGCAGTAGCGGGTGACATCGTATTCGCTCTGCTTCTCACCCGGGTCAAGCACGGACAGGAGGTGGTGCGGGACACCCTGCATCTCATCCGTGGTTGCCTTGTTGGTGATAATGTCGAGGCCTTGGTACAGCTGCATGCTGTCGCAGCTGATGACCTCGCCAGAAGTGTACTTTCCAAACGCGCCCGAAACCCCGCCTTCTCCCTTGCCGGAGCTCTTCGCAATCGCCAGCGCGATTTCGACCGAAAGCTTCGTCTTCCCTGTGCCCGTACTCCCAAAAATAGCTACCACGTCGCCATCCCCCTCGCTGTCCGTCGACCCTTCTCTTCCGCATGCAACCCTCTGATGCACTGTGCTACCTGACAAGACCGCAAGGCCAAGGTCCTATTGATTCCGCCGCCATCCAGCATAAACCGAATCACCATCCACCAGCAGTAAAGTGCCGAACAACAAAATTGATTTTGCGCCGATGCACGGGAGTGGACAATGGAGAAAGAAGCAGAAGGAAGTAGCTGAGTCAACTCTTGCCGTTCAAAGTCCAAGATCCTGAAGTGATGGAGCGGAAAAAGGGAAAAGACAGGGCAAGCTCCGAGCTGCATGAGAAATCGAATCACGCTATGCTTCGCTTTCTGCCAGCTCGTGGCCAAGGCCGAGGGAGCAAAAAGGCGGGGAGAGAGGGTCCGGAATGGGAAGACCGCACTGGAAACGGGGATGAAACTTACCTTTTCGATCTGGGCAGCAGCGATGGGATGATAGAACGACTTGTTTTCCTCAAACGTTTTCTTGGCGAGCTCCGGCTCGACCTTGTTGAGAGCGCGGTAGATGGTACGGCAGAATTTCATGCGACCCTGAGTCTTGACCCATTCCGCAGCTTGCTGGGCGTAGGGCCCGCCTTGAACCTCAAGAGCGACCTCGAAGAAGCGCAACAAAACTTCACCGTTGGTTGCCTTGCTGAACCCATAATATTTGTCGAGACGGTCAGTGATGGCGCGCGCAACTTTCGGACCCGAATGGAGTCGCTCCAGGAAGACTACAACCTGGTTGGCATTCCAACCCTTGATGTCTTCAGGGCTGAAATTGGCCCGTTCCAGAGAAACACGACCGTCAATGACCTCAATCCACCGATTGGCTAGAGAGAAAGCCTGCTTGGCGAGAGTGGTGTCATATTCCATCTTTACCGGCAATTCGAGGCCCTCGCCGTGGAACCAAGCGTCCCAGTCAACCGTGTTCAGGTTGGCAGTGATCTCAGCATTGCCTTGATAGAAATTGTAGAGATGCTCCTGCCATTCCTGTGTGGTGACAGAGCGATTGAAGAAGGCGTGGAAATAGCTCTTGGCGTATGGCAAGAAATTCTCGAGTCCGCCAACAGTTCGCTCGAGGTAAAGGAGAAAGTTGGAACCTTTCTCGTAAGGAATAGAGCTGAAGGCGTCGTCGGGGTCCTCACCGTCCTTGAAGGCAGGGATGAGACGCTGGAATCGAGGCGTATTTGTGAACTGCTCCAAGGCATCCTTAAGTGCTTTGGCACCGATGATATACGAAAAACCGCGATGAGCGGGGCCCTCCTTAGGACCATGGACTTTTTGCAGCAGCAGACGCTCAAGATAGACGGTCCAGCCCTCATTTAGCCAGAAATGGGTCCAGTTGGCACACGATGTCAGATTGCCAGACCAGGAGTGGCAGAGCTCGTGCAATAGGACGTCGGTCAAGCTTCGATCGCCGCAAACGAGCGAAGGAGTCAGCGTTGTCAGATTGGCATTTTCCATACCTCCGTAGGGAAACGAGGGCGGCAGAACGACAGAGTCGTATCGAGTCCAGGAGTAAGGAGAGATGACCCTTTCCGCGTGCTCCAAGAAGCGTTCCGCGTCTGCTTCAAACTCCCACTGAACGGCATCAGCGTTGGGAGGTTCAGCCCAAATACCAGTCCTTTCGCCGAGCTTGCGGAATTCGAGATCTCCTCCGACGATTGCAATCAAGTAGGATGGGATACCGACGGTTTGCGAGAAATGGTACGTGTGAGGCTCTGATCGCTTGGTGTCGTCCTTGAGCGCAGACATTAGGACTGGAATGCGTGATTTGACTGATGCAGTGTAGGTGATCTTGTGAGATGGCGAGTCGATGCAGGGAACGAGAGATCGGGCGTGAATAGCTTGGCACTGAGAGTAGAGGAATGGGTTGGTTTTTCCGGCCGTCTGCTCCTTGCTGAGCCAGCCAAGAGCGGTACATTCTTCGGTGGTGCGGTAGTCGATGACGAGATTGAGCTTGTCGCCCTTGCTGTGGTGGAGAGAGGGGATGGGAATTTCGAGGGGAGCTCCAAGAGTTCCGCGCTGCTTGCCAAGTTTGAATCCGACGCTCTTCCCTCCCAGCTTGACAGAGTTGATCTTCAAGTAGCTGGCATCCAGGCAAATGGACGAGAGACCAGACTCGAGCAGCTCAATAGTGTGAGAGACTGTACCGGCGATGATGCGTGCATCCCAGTCGATCTCCCAGTCCAGATGGAGGTGTAGAGGCTTGTACTTGGCCACCTGCGCATGGGTGTGAATGTCCTCGGGAGTGCGAAGTTTAGGTGCACCCACCGAAGTAGGATCGGGAGGTGTCCATACCATGTTACTAGCCGTTGACGAGCGCGTAGCGGTGTTTCGATAGAATCTCTTGAAGATATACTTGCTTACAAGCCCTGGAAACGGAGTTTGTGATGCTAATGCGTGGCCTTCTGATGGCGGAGACAAAGAAGCGCTGATCGCAGAAGCTGAGTTGACACCGGAAGACAAGAGAGTTCTTACCGCCAGATAGGGGCGCCAACGCCGCTGCTGGTATTTCAGTTCTGTAAGGCGGCAACGAGAAGCGCCAGCAAAGAGTGAGGAGGCTGAAGGTAACCTAGCTGCCAGCACCATCAACTAAGAAGGAGCTTGGGCTTGCTGTAAAAGATGGCGGCTGCGGGATAAGGGCGAGGAAAAGGGGGCGCTCAATGTAACCACCCAACTCGGAAGTCGGGCCTTTTGCTGCAAAGTAAAAAGGTATTTATCGGCCGAGAAATCGAAGGCATGGAAGTATCGTTCAGATATGACCACATCCGCAGGTAAGATCAGCCCGGTGGCTAGCTTAACAGATCAAATAGATGTAGACGTTACTGCCTGCAGCGAGGCTTTGACGTCCGCAAGGGGTCTGTCGGCTGCTGGTAACCCAGTGGGATATATGACTTGCGCAAATTCTATCACGACGTGCCATTTCAGTTTCGATACCACTAGCTGATGGCTCTGATCCGACGGGAAGCGCAGAACGAGTGTATCTACGTACTCCTCGTAAATTCAGAGAATAGAAATGCGGGGTAGACTGGGATCGATGGAAGAAGGTGATTGCAGAAAATAGTCTACAGGAAGCTGCTCGGCTAGCACATGCCGAGCGGTGTCTCCGACATGATGGATGGTTCAAACTGCAAACGGGGCTTCCCGATAGGAGCTTTCTGCACAACTCTGCAGGGTCCTGGACGAAAGCATCGTCATTAGGCACCTGTCAGCTGCAGCACTCACACTGCGAACACCATCAGCGCCTACAGCAGGGCGGGGTCATGTGGGGCTGTGGTTGAATCTCCCCTGTGTGAACCGTATTGCGGGAGCTTGAACTGCTTGATACCCATTGCTTGGTCCAAACGTGCATGGGAAGATCCCAATGCAAGGTTGGTGGAGCGCGCGAGTAAATGGCGCAACGATCAGAGGTGGCTTAGCTTAGTGAGAAAGTGCCGTGCATGATATTGTGAGTATTGTGATTGTGGTCGTGATCGTGATGGCTCGCCTGTGAGTTTTAGGCAACTCATCCCGTCCTTTCGGAAAAGGGGCGGTAAGAACTAGATAACTGAGCTGCAGCAGCGGACAATGCAATCGAAGAGAGTCTAATTGCAGCTTCCTATGGCAGAGAGGACCCTCCGGCCATCCCCACAAAGTCTGCAGAGATGGCCGTAACGCTGACTCTGCCCGGTCGTTATTTGCCCTCACTAAGTCTGCCCCTTAGACAGTCTAGAATCTATCTACCTCGGGTACCACCATGCCACTGATCAAGATGGCTTAGCTACAGCTGGCTTGTATGATGTTCTCCGCACGAGCTTGTTCGTAAAGCCCACCTTCTTCATCACATCCAGAGGCTGAGCTGGGTCCCCTTTTTGGCCCCACTCGCTCCATCCACTCACTTACCCACACCTGCCCCACTTGCCCCGCTCACTGTTCAGTGTGGCACTTCATCTCCCATTCGAGGCCCCGACTCAGCAAACCTCTCTTCACGGTACTGGCCGTCAGTACTTGAAGCGCTTCTGCCTAACACGCCTTCCCCCTACCCATTTTGCTCCACCGCAAATCCTATATTAGCTTCACCGGGCAATCAGCCAAGAAAAAGCTTCGTTTCAACGGAAAAGTACGCTGATCACAATCCAGTCCCCGCGGGAGGCGGTCAAGAGCAATTGCACTGGCACACAAATTTGCCTACTCTCTGCACTGCCAACCTTTGGAAGCAGGCCAGAGAGTGACGAGGATGTCAGCTTCTACAGAAAGCGTCAGAGCTTGTGTTTTCATCATCTTGGCTCTCATTGGCTGTCTGATACGGACCTACATTCGTACTGCGAATGGTGAAAGAAAAGACGAGGCGCTGGTCTGGCCCTCGCACTTTGATCAGCAAATGCAAGGCTCCCGCAAGAAAGATCTGCAGCGAGACACGCAGCAAGTAGACCGTCGTCATGCTATCGAAAGCGTGACCTCTTCGGCCGAAGTCAGCCAAGCCGTGTCTGTCCTGCACGAGCAGCTGGCGGAACTCTCTTCCGTTTGTACTAACGCCCCACCGCAAGCAGCTTCAAGCTCGGCACTCAAGATGCTCGCCATGGAAGAAGAGGTAGTCGACGAAGTCTATGAGGATTGGGCCGCTATGCATCACGCCCGGGGTGCATGCTCTGAAGATGCCGAAGCCAGCATAGACGCCCTTATCAAGCAGCGCCAACGTCAGCACCTCAAGAACAGCCTTGTCGACATGCATGACCTCCCTTGCATTGATAGTCTTGCTATCAGCGGCACAAGCACACCCACAATATGGACCGCCCATTTCCCTGCCGCGCAGCTCCGGCCGTACTAAGCTCAACCTCGGATATTGTTACCCATACAACATCTCAGTTGTCCAAGGGGAAGTGCGTCCCCGCAGGCCTCGCATACTGTCTCCGCCATACATAGGCTTTGAGTAGGCCAAACGCCAACCTTACCAAAAGTGAGGTTTTCAACAGCGCCGCAATTCGCCGCAATACCAACGCTTCTCGATACGGCCGCTCTCGACAACTCGAAGCTGTCCCTTCACAGTCACTAGTGACATATACCCTCATCGTAGATTACCCCAAGCATGTATCTAACTTGGCTGGTGCTCGTAGCTGAGCTCGATCAAGTTCATCATGCTGTTCGTTTTGTTTGTCTCGTACACCGCATGTTCTGTCGCTACCGTCACGCATGTATTATATAGCAGGGCCTCGGGTTGGCTCCATGCCCCTGGGTCGGGCTATGCCATCTCAATCGTCCCTGGCTTCGCACTTACACCATTTCTGCTCGCTATCCAGGCATTTCCTACCGGGTGAGGCGGGATGTTTTACCATGCGGACATACTGTCGCGGCGCAAGACGGGGCTGGGAATTGTGTGGTTGGCTGCAACGCTGGGGGACCGTTCGGCGATCCGGCGACTGACGCGGCGGGAGATTGTGGGTGTGGATATTGGTGCGGTGTGCCGTAGCATACGCTCGCCGGCGGAGCCGATGGCGCTGCGGCTGTCGAGCCAGCTGCTGTACGGAGCGGTTAGGCTGTACGGGCACCAGGTCGAGCTGCACATGCACGAGGTAGCCCACACGCACGCCAGCCTGCGCAAACAGTCACTAGGCACCCACCCATCCCCAACGCTCCCCATCGATCTAGTCGCCAAAACCAAACCCCTCGACAGCATCACCTTCCAGCTGGACCTCTCCTTCTTCGCCCTCGACTTCGACCCCTTCGCCTCAGCAACCTTCGACTGCGGCCTGCCCAGACCAGCGACGGCCGACATTGGCGATGCATCCCGCGCCCCAACGCCGACCTCCCACGTCGCGTCCGACGAAAGAATCACCCTGCAGGAACCCGCATTCGCCGAAGACGAGGTCGGGCTCGGCAGAGCTTTCGAAGAGGCTGCAGACGGAGGCGCCTACTTTCCTGCCTTCTCGGATGGATACGACAACGATGACGGGTACGAGGGGCTAGACCTCGGCTTGGACATATCAGGCCCGATGCCTCTTTCCCAGTCAGGAACAGAAGGCGTCGGGGAGGCTCCACGTCGCCCAATCATGCCGGGAGGGATGCCCGCCGAAGCGCTAGAGGGCAACGTACTGGCCTGGCCGGAACTAGAAAATCGGCTCGCGGCTGAGGCTGCCCGCATGAACCGTGACGAGGAGGGAAGAGGTAGTGTGCCACTTGCTGCCCCTGCTCGACGGGAACGATCAGCAGACGAGCTCGAGATGGGTGAGGTGGAAGCACTCCTTCCACCGGCACGACGGCCTCGACTCACACTTGCCGGTGTGGCCCATCTCGAAGACCTTGTCACCGAACTGCCGGACCACGAGCTTCGTGAGGCCCGCGCCAATTACCCGTACCGCATGGCACAGCAGCGACACGAAACCAAAGTCCGGCGTCAGAAAAGGGCGGCAGACTTGAGCGTGCACCGGATGATCTTTGATGCACCTGCCGGCCTGGGGCACAGCCCGCTCCTGATGGATTTGTGGCAGACGACGGTTGGCACCCGCTTCCATCAGATCGATGCGCACTACCGACGCCTGAGAAGCGAGGCACGGCCCGTCTCCCCCTACTCGGAAGGACCAGCGGCGCCTCCGGCATCGCCTATGTCGGAAGCCGGAGGCGAAGTGGACGAGATAGGAGTGGCGCGCACTGCGGTAGCTATGCACGACCTGCCCGTTGAACTTCGAGGACCGCGCGACTCTCTACCGTGGAACGCATTCGTAGAGAACCGTCGGCGCTCGTCTTTGTTGCCCTCTGTTTCTTACGACAGACTGTCGCTGCTGGAGCGGGACACCACACCCATTCGACCGCCACCCAGGGAGCTATCGGTAGAAACGCCGACGGGCCTGCGACGACGCGTTCCGTCCGGCGCCAGAGGGTCGCCGCTTCTGCCATACCCGGGGACGCCATCGAGCATGGCAGGCGGCTTCGGCTACTATGAAGACTGGCAGCCTCTGCCGCAGGATTCGCCGTCTACTGTCGCCGGTCTGCGCCTCGACCTCCCTGCTCCGACTGCCACTGCACATACACCTCCTGCGGCATCTTCGCCCACCCCTCCGCACATGGTGAATGACGGCGACCTGGACGGAGAAACCAAGAACTTCCTCGAATATGCCCAGTCGGTGAGAACCGAGCTGGCTGATCCCAGCTTCTTCTTCTTCAGCGACTTGGCACCGGTAGCCTCCAGCAGCCCCCAAGTGGCAGCGCAAGCGTTTTACCATACGCTGGCGCTAGCTAGCTCTGGCAAGCTTGGAGTACGGCAGCAAGAAGCCTATGCAGAGATCCAGGTTAGCCTGTTATGACCGGCACGATATGTGTGTTAAGTCCAATTTGTCCACTAGCGCGCAACTGATAGTCATATGTAGTATCGTGCCGTACGTACATACATCTTCAGTCATTCCGCGTTCTGAGCGCATGCATGCCTCTGTTCAATCATACCACGGTGATTTGAGCTTGGCAGTGAGATCACAGTCACAGTCACGTTCACATCCCCTCGTCACATCCACATCCCTCTTCACATTCACATCCCCTCTACACATTCATATTCACATTGATTGTGATTATAGCTCAGCCAGGTTGTCTTTAGCCTTCACATCGACTCAGCCTTTTCAGCGGTACCATCGCCCTTCCGGTCGACCAGCTTGAAGCTTTTGCTTTCCGTCAACGAGCATCCCAGTGGCATCGGCGTTCGTCTGATGCAGTTCATCTCGCAGCCTCTCTTTTCATCAAGCGCTCCCCATCCCGCGCTCCCCGCCACCCAGTCGGCTCGGTGAGCTTGCGTCGGCCATGACTCAGGTCGAGCGAGGCCAAGCCTTGCCCCACCAGTTTTCGGCAGAGGAGCGGTCTCGACTTTTACGACGCAGAGTCGTCTCGCTCGTAGGCTCCATTCTGGTGTCCCTCTCTGCGGGCTCCAATTATGCCTTCTCGTCGTTTGCCCCGCAACTCCAGGAATCGCTACACCTGACCTCGACCCAGATCAACCTGATTGGCATCGCGGGCAATGCCGGTGTCTATCTCTCCTCGCCCTTGTGGGGTAGATTCATCGATAAACGGGGTCCGCGCGCTGCGCTCATCTCCGCTGCCGCCCTGGTACCCATCGGCTACGCTGGCCTCTCAGCATCCTACACCGGCAGATGGGAGCTCCAGTCCACATCGTTCCTCTTTTTCCTCAATCTGCTTACTGGCCTTGGCAACAGCGGCGGCCTCACTGCCGCCATGAACGCACAAGCCAAGAGCTGGGGCGGTAGCAGGCGTGGTACTGCCACTGCTTTAGTGCTCTCGGGGTTCGGCCTCAGCGCATTTCTCTATTCTTCCCTATCTCACTGGCTATTTCCGGGGCAGACAGGTAACTACCTGCTATTGCTGGCCGGAGGAAGCATGGCCAGTATGATCCTCGGTCTAATGCTAATCGAGATCATCCCTGCAAATGCCGAGCTCACAGGCGCTGAGGCCTTGCATCGAGGCAGGCGGCGGAGCAGCAGCGGTGCGGCAGGTGCAGGCGGCCCAAAGACATACCAGCGCAGAAGAACGTCCTCCGATATTGGCGCAAGGGCCGTGATCTGGGCAGACCCGGAAAACTTTTCTGCAGAGGCGTCCGATGACGAGGTGGACGGACCCCCTGCACCTAACTCTGCTCGTAATCCGCAACCATCTTCATCGCTCGCTAGAGAGCGGGAGCCCCTGGACCGCGAATCTCGCTACCGCAACCAACAGATCGGTGACAACGAAGAGCTTGATCCGGAATCCCAAGGCCTCTTGTCCGGCAGAGACGAGTCTAAAACGAGGCGTTTGGATGCCTCTGCTGATCCGGCAGCGATTGACATCTCCGGACGCCGATTGTTCAAAGAACTCGACTTCTATCTGCTCTTCTTTGTCATGACGTTAGTCTCGGGAGCGGGTTTGCTCCTCATCAACAACGTCGGCACAATCACGAAAACCCTATGGGACTACACCCACCGAGACGACCCAGTCCTCGTTGCCGCCGGAAGCTCGCGCCGCAACGACATGACCGCCCCCGTCATTTTTATGGATCCTCTAGCTGCCTATGTTGCCTCGCTTGGCACGTCGATTGAGGCGTTGTCGGTATCCGCCAAGACATCTGTTCAGCAGCTTCAAGCGCGCCAGGTCAGCGCCATTTCAATATGCAACGCTTCCGGACGCATCATTATTGGTCTTCTGTCGGACTGGCTCGTCAATCACACCCAGTCTCCCGCTAACCGCGTATGGCTCCTGATCGTGGTGACCACGCTCGCCTTTGCGTCACAGGTCTTGGCTGCGCTGCCACAAACAATCGAAACCGTTCACCAGCTCTTTGCTGTTTCCACCCTTACCGGGCTGGCGTACGGCACGCTGTTCGGGATTGCGCCTGTTCTCGTGTTCGAGTGGTTCGGCATGAAGCACTTTTCCCAGAATTACGGCTTTGTCAGCTTGAGCCCGGTCGTTGCTGGCAACGTCTTCAACCTGCTCTTTGGCAAGATCTACGATAGCCACGTGGCCACGCCGACGCCCGCTCAACAGCAGCTGACCGACCATGTCTTGGAGGCGCTGCGCAAAAAGCACCGCAACGACCACCCAGCGCGGCAGCATCTCTGCATGCTTGGCGAAGAATGTTATCGGCAGGTGTTCGTCGTCACTTCGCTAGGATGCGCCATTGCCATCGCACTCAGCATTGTGCTCATCGCCAGAAGGGCCAGCTCCCCCTTGAGGCTACCCGCTGCCCTGAGCCGCTTCGTTCGACAGTAAGCGCTGTCCCGTCTTCCCCGTTCAGTCGTGACCCAGCGGAACGTTTCCCCTATCTGTCGCGTTAATAGAACTCTGCCCATTTTCAACAACGTGAGCACATGCCTTGGCAACGCTTGTGCGCGAAAGTAGAGCCGTTCTTGGCAATGAGTAGGGAGCAAGCTGCGGAGCGTGTGTACTGGCAGGAAATTGGCAGAGGGCTAGAGGCTGTGCTGAGTACAGGGCAGCGCTTACGCGACGCCCCAGAAGAGGGCGCGGAAGGGCGAGCCGAGGGTTTTGTATCTGTTGAACACTGTCGAGCGAGGGGGGTGTGAGCGGTGGGGGTTGTTGGGGTTGGGGGGTGGGTTTGCTTACGGTAGTAGCCGAACTTGCGGCCGAAGAACTTGGCGGCGAAGGGGCAGATGATGATTTGGACGATTAGCTGGAGCTGGGTGAGCTGTTCCTCCCATTCGCGCTGGAGCGCGTCCGAGTCGAGCGAGTCCGTGTCCGACTCGCTGTCGCTGTAGGCAGCCGCTGGCTGCTGCCGCGCGGCAAGGTGCGCGAGCAGCGACCCAGGCCGCATCCCCCCCTCGTCCAAGTACCCCCCCCTTCCCCCGATCCCCGTTGCCGCTGCCGCCGTCTCGGTCGGTCTGCCACCACCCACTCCCTCCATGGCACACGTCGTGCTGCTATGCTTTGGCCGTCCCGACAGCCCGCGTTGCGCCTTCGTCGTAGACGTCAGCACAGCCGCTCGCAAACAGACCCGTCGCACCAACCCCTCCCCTTTCGCACGAATTCCAACGTGGAGGTCCGCGCTCCCGGATCTAACACCGCTTTCGTTTCGCGCTCCCCCGTCCTGCCCCTCCCATCCGCCACCAGCGCCCTTGCGACACAGGCGGGTTGCACTCGAGCGTCAATGCAGGAACATTCCCAGCTATGCATTTGAAACTATGGGTACAGGTCGAGTCAAGGTAAGCTTGGGCAGGTAAGTGGCTGTGCGAAAGGAGGAACTAAGGGCCGCCTCCGTACCCGTTGTGGTGGCTGGCTCCGCCATAGGCGGCCTGAGCGAAGCGGTCGGGATGCATGCCGTGCGGGAGCTGCGGTCGCGGAGGTGGAGGGCCGGGTCGTCCGGCAGGTGGCGGGGGGTAGGCCGGTGGGGGTCCGC
This sequence comes from Tranzscheliella williamsii, assembly GCA_023212725.1. Taxonomy (NCBI): domain Eukaryota; kingdom Fungi; phylum Basidiomycota; class Ustilaginomycetes; order Ustilaginales; family Ustilaginaceae; genus Tranzscheliella; species Tranzscheliella williamsii. Next base: position 121,732 of record JALBYF010000022.1, read on the forward strand.
CCGCCAGGCCTGGCGGCATGGCCGGAGGTGCGCCCGGCATCATGGGAGGGCGGCCAGGCGGCAGCGCCCCGTAGCCGCCGCCGGCTCCCGGCACTGGACGGCCGCCGTAAGGGTTCGGCGTCGCGGCGGCCATGTTGACCATGGGCGTGCCGTAGCCGCCCGCCATGCCTGCAGGCAGTCCGGCACGAGCGCCGTACGGCGTCCGCGCACCCATCGGCGTCATGCCTCCCACCCCCGGCGCCGGCGTGCGTCCACCGCCATAGGGCGTCTTGGCCCCGCGGGCCATACTGGCATGCGTCGTATACTGCGTCTTGAACGCATTGCAAAGTGCGGCAACGTCCGCCAGTTGATCCGCAGGACCAAGCTTGAACGCATTCGGCACAACCTTGACCGGCCATGTCTGGATGGCCGCGTCTCGATTCGCCTTGAAAGACAGGTTAAAGTAGCCCGGCCGCTCCTTGTTCAGTCCAAACGCATAGACCGATCGAGATGGATTGGCCAGCGACCAGTTGGTCAGATACCGGTTCAGATCCTCCTCGTCTGCTCCTTTGTATTTTTCATGATTCATCATCATCTCCACCATGTTGACCATTGGCTTGACGTGGTTGACGATCAGCTCGTCCAGGTCCGAGTACGAACCCATCCCTTCAATACGCAACACCCGGCCAAGCGAGTATTCGCTCTCCTTGTCCAACTCCAAGACATCGATGTTCTGGTAGACTCCGTCGTCCACCTTCCATGTGACAGCCAGATGGTCGTCGCCCTTGCTGCTCGGTCGCACTACTACCGAACCTCGAGGCTGGTTGGCCAAAAAGGCGGTGGCTTGCTTGTGGTTGAAGTTGTGGTAGTTGGGATGGTCAATCACACGGTTCTGCCGACGCGACTGTACTCGCAACTTTGCCCTCTCCGACGCCTGTCGGTTCCACTTCTCTGCCTTCTCATGATCGTAGAACTTGGAATCTACTGGCGTCCGGCCCTGGTGCGGTGCCCTGTGCTGCAAGTCCCAGGGCCGTATGCTCAGCTCCACCTTACACTGCAACTTGTCAATATCCATGACCAGCGCATCTAGCGTCTGTGTGGGCCGTACCAGGTCCCGGAGGCGCACCGCACCCGGCATGTAGTTGTCCACCGTGTGTTCAGCGGCGATGTTGCCTTCCATGCCCGAATCCAACCGACAACGCACGTATCCTTCCGACATCCTGTTGCTGTCTTGAACCCGCATCACCTCTACAGATACAACAAAACCTCTGTCGAGGGTCTTGCTCGTCTCTCCCGTGAACATGGTGAGGATGTCGTCCGGGCTCGGCTCTTCCTGCTTCTGACGTAGGTCATCATACGGCTTGATCAACTCCTGCTTGCATGAGTGCAACGTAGCGCGCTTCCTCTCGCCCTTTCGCTCAAAGAGCATCTGGGCGTAGTTGTCCAGATCCAACGTGCCGAGCTTTTCCTCTGCATCCGCATCTTCCATTAGCTCCTTGCACGGCAAACTTGGATGTTCGCCTTCCAGATCCTCCTCATGCTTGTTGAGAGCGTCAGCCGCCATTTTGCGCGGGAAGTCGTAATCCTCAGGATGGATACGCGTGCTGTCTAGCACATCAGGTACCTCGTCCTCATCCGCTTCCAAAAGCATGTCCTGCTCGATTCGCAGAAAAGATGCGCAATTCGTGAATACCTGGAAGGTGAGAATGTTTCGGGTGATGAGGAGTGATCGGTTGATCAGTGTGCCTTCCAGCTTGCTGCTGATCGCGCTTACTAGCGCCTGCGCCTTTCGAGGCCCGAGGCCGGCGACGAAAGGAAGCATTGTCTGATAGTAGCTGCTCGTCATCGCCTGGTTGATTTCGACGCCAATCTCATTCACTGTAGCGGCGATGGAACGCTCAAGCTGCAGCTTCAATCGGTCCTGCGGCAGGAGCCGCTGGTTCGGATCCAGGACGACGGCAGTCAGATCATTGCCAAGTGCGGCAAACTCGTTGACAGGAGACTGGGCGTAGCGGGCCAATGCTAGACAGTAGCGACCAAGCTCACTCAGTTCTGGAAATTCGTCGGCAGCGCGGCTGCTATGCTGGTAGATCCGGGCTACGTCGTCGTGACAGGTAACAACGTCAATTCGCACCTGATCTTGGACATCCTGCGACTCTGATAATAAATCATCGAGTCGGAGGATGTCCTGCTCCGCCTGGTCCGCCAGATCTCTGACGACCGCCTTGAGCTCGGCTGTACGCCAGCTCCAACCGTTCACGACGACCACATCGGGTCGTCGTTCGATCAATAGTTTGACAAAGTCAGCCCGATGGTCAACAAATTCGGCCTTGCCACGTGTTCGCTCCATTTCCACCTCCCGTTCCTGAACCTGTCTTGGGGTGAGTGGTCGAAGATCGTCGAAAGAAGCATGCTCTCGGAATCGACCTCGTTCGTCCAGATACACCGCCTGCACGACGTCTCTCTTAGGGTCGCCGGCCCCCTGAGATATGGCGAGAACTCTGGGAATCCGGTCCTCTTCTTCGACCTTGGGGTTGCGGTTCCGTGCTGCCATGCTTTTGGAAACAAAAGGACCAGCTGAAACGCGCTTGGTCATCAAAGCGTCGCAATGGCGCAGCAGCATTTCGCGCGACTCTTCTCGCAGCCACTCTTTAAGCCAAAGGCGTCCATTCGGAACTAGATGCGTCTTGACGGCCTCCTTGATAATCTCGCGCCTTTGCTCGTTCCAAGCTTTACTGACATCGCTGATACCCTCGCTGACGTAGTTGGAAGAGAGCCGGCTCTCGAAACGGGAAAGCACAACATCCTTGAGGCCAATATCAAGCTTGATCAGAAGCTCTTCCTCGGCTTGCAACATCTGCAAATATTGTGCAGGCTGGATCGAAATGAGACGAGCGGGCTTGCTGCGAAGGAATTTGAAGTTGGCATACGGATGTTGATCATCGATAACGGTCATACCGCGCTCTGTGGGTTCGATGTTGATCTCTGCGGCATCTTTGAACAGCTGACGAATCTCGCGCTTCAAGATCGGATCTTTGCCTACTTCTTGACTTAAAAGCATCCTGGCCTTGGCGAGAGCGACGTCGGATGTCTGAGCACCCCATTCCACTCCGACAAATGGCTCAGCAAACGTAAGCGGGGGTTGTTCTGGATCTGAGGGCGAGTATTGCCGTGACGGGCTGGTAATGTTGGCAGCCAGCTCGTCAGAAGTAATACCGATCTTCTTTGCCAATTCAGAAATAAGTGTGTTTTTGGTACGCTCGTACTGATTGACCAAGCTTGGCTTCTTGAATCCTGGGGCGGCGTTTGCTAACGGCTCGCCATTCAAATTAAGCCCTTCCAGATCTTCGACAGGGTCGTTACCGTCGGCAGCAGCTGCCATAGCTTGAGCATCGCGCATCTTCTGGCCGTGTCTGAGAGTCAGCCATTCGGTAATATCGGAGAGTTCTTCGAGACTAGCAGCTTGCGCCAGCAAGTCTTCGAAGAGGACGCGCTGCTTGCGCATTGCTTCGATGCGATCATCCTGTGCCACGTCGAGACCGGATGCTGATGTCCTGGACCCGGGCTCGGTTTTGACGCTGAAGCTAATCTTGTCAAAGGTGGTGCGCAGCTGGTCCTTGCGCATGAGCAGTGTCTTGAACTTGAGTCCAAGCCCGCCAAGGGTATAAAGCTCGCGTCGGGTGAGGAGATCAATGCTCTTGAATCTTCTTTCGAGTTCATCGAAGGTGACATGTTCGAGCTCGTCGAAGCGATGCTGATGGAGAAAAGGAACTTCGAGCAAGTCATTGAGCATATAAGCGAGCATGAGCTGGACAGCATTGAGAAACTCGGAGCGAAAGGCAAAGTAGATGCCGGCATCATCCAGGAACTCAGCTGAGGTGCGGGTAGAGATACGAGTGGAGGACCACTTAGCGGCTTCAAAGAGCTCAGCATCGGAAAGCTTTCGTTCCAGGAGCTTGAGACCATCGTCGCCCGGGCACACGAGTTGAAGTCGCTCAGGGATGTCGACCCTCTTGATCCGCTCGTCCTCGTCTGTCAACATGCGTTCGGCAATCTGAGCGGGTTCAAAGATGTCTTTGTACTCCATCTTGCTTTTCTTGTCGTCATCAAAAGCATCTTCGTCATCCTCTTCGAGGGCCCAGTAGTAGTCCTCGCCATTACCAAAGATTTCATGGATTTCGTCCCAGGCTTCACGATCGATGCCGGCTTTGGCAGGATCCGCTGCAGATCCTGACATACGCGCTCTTCGCTTTTCTTCGCGTCGCTCGCGCCGCCTAGCTTCCCTCTCATCCTCGTCGAGTCCTTGCATTTCTTCCTCATCCTCGTCCTCCTCGATAAAGTCGTCGAGCCCATCGTCCTCGTATCCACCTGCAGCCTCGCGATGTTTGCGTGCTACGCCCGCTCGAAGTGCTTGGCCGACGGATGGCAATTCTTCATCATCGTCATAGTTGACCTCTCTGTGACGGGAAGGGATATCGTCATCATCATCATCCTCGAAGATCTGATCCAGAGTCTTTTGCCGAGCGATAGCGTCTTCATCGGCGGGCGGCGAAGCAGAGCCTCTCCGGAAACGTTTCAAGCGGCCAGCCTCTTTGCGACGGGCCTGACCGGTGTTCTCGGCTAGGAGCTCGAGATCATCCTCATCGACCTCGAAATCCTCCTCGTTTTGTTTTCTCTTCTTCTTCCGGCGTCGCTTGCGCTCTTTTTGCGCCTCTTCGTCTTCCTCTTCCTCCTCATCATCCTCGGCGATGAAACCTTCAGCCACCCTACGTGCTTCCTCTGGATCGTCGTCATCCTCTTCGTCGCTGCTGTCCTCACCTCCTGAACCGACAAGGTTGCCACTGGCTTTCATGAGGTCCACGCCTTCCCCTTCGTCGGAAGCCACACCTTCTTCATCGTCCTGAAAGTACGGAGCCGGAACCCTCTCTTCGTCCGCCATCCTTGGCGTAGATCTGCGCTAACGCAGGCAGGCAGTACGAAGACACCACTACGAGCGGATGCCGCGAATTGCAAGGCTGGATGCGGTCCAGAAGTGAAGTTCTGATGGGCACACGGCACTCGCAGCGGCCCTTTTGACGCGGCGCGACAAGAAGTCAGGAAGCTCGCAAAAGTAGGCCGGACTATGAGAGGAAACGAGCAAGACAGATGGTGGTTGTGGTGAAAAGGAGTGAGGTTCGTGATCAGAGGAACTGATCGTGTCGGGACGTAGCGTAGCTCAGCAAGACGTCACGAGGCTCAGTCATGAGGTGGGCATGCTTTTGGAACATCTCGATCAGATCACAATCACAATATTTGATGCGTTAGGCCAACTCACCTTCAATAGCGACTATGGTTATCTGCTCGCGGCTAGTCGCGCCCTGCCGTCCATCAATCAGTCAAAGTGCAACAAGCTTCGCTCAGTGTAGCTACCCTTCCTCTCAACCCCACGACTGCTAATAATTGAGAATTGAAATTGTTATTGTTCACTTGGGCCAGAGTAGTAAAGCTAGAGCTTTTCGGATCCGAAGGTTTCTTTTATTGCTACCGCGCGACGCTGTATTCGCCAGATAGAAGCAGTTAAGTCTAAGAAGGAATTTTTGCAAACAGCCAAAAAGGGAAGCTTTGCTGTGTTGCTGCTGCTGCTGCTGCTGCGAATGCTGTTTGGCTCGTGGTGGACGGTGCTGCTGCTGCTTGCCCTTACAAGGCAAGCTCATCACGGTATCTTCAAGGACATCCTCATCCTGCTCGCCATTATCTTTATTTCTCCGTTCTCTGTCACCCTTCGTACCGTAGCGTTAGCTCTGCTGCCGAACATCGCGACACAGATACGCTCTTAGCTGTCTGCACATTGGACGTCCTCTAGACCGACCTATAGCAAGCCTAGTCCATTGACCACGCCGCAAACAGCAACCATGTCGCTCGCCGAATCCTCGTTATCTGCGCTCCATATTGACTTTCCGCCCTCGGCGGGGTCAGGGGTCATGCATTCTCGTTCCGTTACCGGCGTCCACGTTCACCCTGTCGCGCTTTTCTCCATCCTGGACCACTACTTGCGACGCAACGATGGGCAGCATCGAGTGATTGGCACCTTGCTCGGCACGCGTACCGAGTCCGAGATCGAGATCAAGAACTGTTTTGCTGTGCCACACTTGGAGGATGCCGAGCAAGGCCAGGTACAGGTGGACATGGAGTACCACCAAAACATGTACGAGCTCTGCCAGAAGGTGCGACCCGATGAGGTGATCGTCGGATGGTATGCTACCTCGCCCGAGCTCAACACCTACACCGCCTTGATTCAAGACTTTTACTCGCACGAGACCGCTCCGCATCAGGCGGTGCACTTGACGATGGACACGTCGATCGACGGTTCCAAGGCCTCCGGTCTGGGTATCAAGTCTTATATCTCGTCTCCTTTGGGAGTGACGCCCAAGGCAGAGAACTGTGTCTTCCTCCCGCTGCCCACCACCCTTCTACACTCCACTCCGGAGCACTCCTCTCTCTCTCTGCTCGCGTCGCAAAACGTTTCTTCGCCTCTGACCGACCTGGACGCTCTGGCCGTCAGCTTGAAACAGGTTCAGGCGCAATTGGATCGAGTCCTCACCTACGTCAGGGCCGTTATCTCCGGCGAGAAGGAAGGTGACAAGGCGGTGGGTCGATTCCTCAACGACACCATCAGCGTTGTCCCCGCCGGTATGGACGACAGCAAGCTCGAGACACTCTTCAATGCTCATCTGCAGGATGTCCTCATGGTCTCTTACTTGGCCAATGTGGTCCGAGCCCAGGCCGAGGTCTCCTCCAGGCTCGCCATCCTCACATAAGCTGTCCATTTGTGTTGCCTTGCTTGCAGCAGCAGTGTCCGCATTGCCGACTCCTCCAGCTTGGATGGCCACAATTGCACACACAAAATTCACGCTAGACGACACTCACATTTACAGGGTGCCTGGAGTGTCGTCAGTATCGCCGCATTTATCGTGATCCTTCCCTCTTTGTACATGTAGCAAGCCGCGCTGATGTGGTGCCATCATCGTCCAACATGAGCCGATTCCTCTGTGAGCGCTGTTAGCCTTGTGTCTCGTCTTTTCTCTCGTAAGCTCAGTCACGTCCAGATCTCGATATCTATCTATGCGGCCGCGTCGATTCCTCCCCCTCTACACATTTTTCTCTGAATTTATCGGGCTCTTTTGTGTCGGAATTGTTTTGAACTATTCGTGTAAGGCTTCCATTTAAACACCTTGACATTCTTATCCGAAACCGGCCACTGTTAGATCGCATGGGTTTCTCAGCCTGCACCGTGAAAAAGCCTAGGGGGTGAGGCTTGCATGCAAGCGTCATCTACACAACACGCGATGTGAAAGTTGGCTTCAAATCGGGATCTAACTAGGCAGCAACAAAACACTTTGGAGATGCCGGCAAGCGGTAAGGTCGACTCAGCGAGCCGCTCAACCTTCCTGCTCCTTGCCACACGTTCACACATCGACTTTCCTGCTATCTGCAGTGTGCATCATACTTGCCTTCGCCTCGACTTCAGCAGCTACCTTTCCCGCGGGCGAGGTTAGAGCCAGTATCCCTCATCACTTTCGGACAGTCTAGCCAAACGCTGCAAGATGTCGTCCGGCAATGGGTTGCCCCAGCTCTGGGATGGTTTTCGCATGCGCATCTCTTCCGAAGCATACATCTTCGAGCCGACGTCTTCGTCGGCCGCCACTTCTCCGGAGCTACTAGTCGTAGATCGTAGCGACAGCTCAATTAAGGTTGTAAAGGATGCCTCCAACCTGGCTAAGGACGGCAAGTCGATGGACGTCCACGGTATTATCGGCATCATCAAGCTCCACACGTCGGACTTCATCGTCATCATCACCAGCAAGAAGAAGGTGGCTGAGATTTGCGGCGCCGACATTTTCATGGCTACGGATTTCCGCGTCTCTCCTCTATTGAAGGAGGCCAACCCGTCGCTTCTTAAGCATCCCGTCGAGAAGACCCTTTTGGCTCTTCTCAAATCGCATCTCTACAGTGCTCCCTTCTACTTTAGCTATAACTATGACATTACCAGTAGCATGCAGCGACAGGCAAGCATCTCTGACAAGTCGGCGCCATTATGGCAGCGAACCGACGACCGTTTCTTTTGGAATCGATTCCTGATGGACAAGTTTGTTCAGGCGTCGCAACCGGGCAATGACTTGTCCCGATTCATCCTTCCCTGTATGTTTGGATTCCTCGAGGTGCAAGTGGCCCAGGTCAACAGTCATCCTTTCGTCCTAGGTCTCATTGCCCGAAGGTCTCGTCACCGGGTCGGCACCCGCTACTTCTCCCGTGGTATTGATCTTGAGGGGAACGTCTCGAACTTTAACGAGACCGAGCAGTTTGTCATTACCAATCCCAAAGGTAGCCAGACGACGCTCAACAAGGGCGACGGCAAGGTCAAGATGAGCTACATACAGACGCGGGGAAGCGTACCCGTGTTTTGGGCCGAGATCAACAACCTTCGGTACAAGCCTGATCTACAGATCATGGACAAACCCGAAACGGCTGATGCCACTCGAAAGCATTTTGACGATCAAGTGGCTAAGTATGGCGATATATATCTTGTCAACCTCGTGAATCAGAAAGGCTATGAGAAGCCTGTCAAGGAGGCCTATGAACGCGCTGTAGAGAAGCTCAAGAACCCACAGGTGCACTACATCTACTACGACTTCCACCATGAATGCAAAGGCATGAAGTTTGAGCGGGTTATGGATCTCATTGCAAGGCTGCAGACCGAGGGACTGGACGGTAGCGACTACTTCCACGTGGACGACTCCAACATCAAGAGCCAACAGGGGGCAGTGGTTCGAACTAACTGCATGGACTGCCTCGACCGTACCAATGTCGTTCAAGGCACTCTGGCCCGATGGGTCTTAACGCAGCAACTGCGATCTGTTGGCGTTCTCTCGGAAAATGAAAGTCTCGAGACCAAGGAGGAGTTTATGTACATGTATCGCAACGTCTGGGCGGACCATGCCGACGTCATCTCCACAGCATACAGCGGTACCGGCGCACTCAAGACAGACTTTACCCGTACCGGAAAGCGGTCTAAACAGGGCGCATTGCAGGACGGCTTGAACTCGGTGACAAGGTATATCAAGAACAACTACTTTGACGGCGCGCGACAGGATGCGTACGATCTATTCACGGGCGCCTGGCAACCATTGGATGGGCAACTGCCTCATCCGGACCAACGTGTGCTGCTCGTTCGCGCCATGCCATGGATTTTCTTCTTTTCGCTGACCATGGTGATCGCCAGCCTGGTGTTGCCACGCCAGACAGCCACTGCCACCATTAGCACCGTCGCTGGCTCGGCTGCGGGCAACACCGTTGAGTCGGTCAAGTCCAGCAACTACTTTTTCACGCTGTGGCTGTTGGTCGCCGTCGGCAGCTTCCAGTACATGGTGGCCAGAGGGTTGGACTACGTCGCCTGGCCCACCCTGAACCGCCCGCATGAGGTCATGTTCTACGATGGGCCTGGCTTCAAGACCAAGCAGAGGGGCCGATACGGCATTATCAACCCACTCAAGGCGAGCATCTCCAACGGCAGCGCCAAAGTTTCAGCGGCCGCTACCAACGCCGGTCGACGAGGGCAGGCCTATTCGATACCAGAAAAGTAAGAGGTGTCTAGATCATCTGGTTCAGCAGATGCCTCTCGAACTGAGGAGTCGGCCCTTGTCTAACACACTTTAGCCATCTGTATTGCGTTACGAGGCTCTATAAATAGAAGACCGATTTCCAGCCCCGCTGCAGATCTAGCTGATGGCTTTCTAGGGCTGAATCTGCCCGATGATTGCGTAACCTAGATCGGGGTAAGGCATGATTGCGTTCCCGGTTTTCTGTCGGCCGACACTCACGTTCTTCCGAAGAGGCCGGCTGACGTCACGAATCCGGATAGCACTTTTCGCCAACGGGCGCGGTGGACGCGAGTGGAGGGAAGCAACACCTGCGGGCTTGGCTTCCGGACTGCGTCATATCGGACCCTTGCTCGAGTCGATCATTGGCTTGCATTGGCAAGTGTGCATCTAGTGCTCAGATAACTAAAGGGTCTTCAAGGCCGCTGCGGCTGGGGGTTCTCGCTGATTCAGCACACGCAGCCTGGAAGCTTTGCGTAGGAACCGATGACGAGGTTGCAGGGCAGAGTGCAGGGCTGGCCTCCATGCGCCGTCATGTGATGCTATGGACGGGCGATGTGCTCGAGCCTCGCAGCAAATGTGAATGCCAACGGGACGCAGGCTCTGCCTTCGATCCCGCGTGAGGAGGTGGCACTCCGCGAGGCTTTCGATGACGATGCTGGTGTCCGGCGCCTGCAGCCAAGCCTGGGTCGTGACGCTTCTGCTGCTAACAAACTCAATGTACTCCCTGCGACCCTGATTTCAGTGACGGTAACCGTGCAGCGTGTTGCGCTCGACCCCGGCTACAGTGCTTACAATGTTGCTGGAAAGCGTCGACGTGGCCCTTTGTATGGATGCCTAAGGTGCGCTGATCGGCGGGGCTACCTCGTGAAACCACGCTGGCTGGACAAGCATGTCGTCATGAAGTCGGTTTTTGTGCGGCGTGCCTCTTCCCGTCTCGGTGGTGCTGTGCAGCATACATGGGGCGTTGGGGCTGGGTGTGCTGGCACCGCTGACTGACGGGGTGGCGGGCCGGGTGCGCGCCTCACCTGATCCTCCCGCCGACCTTCCTCCACATACGGGCTGGCTCGACCGCCTCCATCGGTCTGGCGGCGACGCTGCTATGCTCTGCGCATGCCGTCCGGGAGCACGCCGCCGCTTCGCTGCTGGCCCCGCGCTGAGCAGCTGCCAAAAAGCATATAAGAACCCTCGCACACGGCCCCCTTCCTTGCCATCGATACCAACCATCTCATATCTATCCAACCCACCTTCCATATACCTTAGCAAACATGTCTGACTCTGCCCGCCAGGATTTCACCGACAAGGTAAGCCCCGTCGCCGTCCCAGAGGCTGCGCTTTTTCGCTGCCGTAACTGACCCAGCCCCGCTCCCTGCTTTCTCTCCGCACCCGCAGGCCTCGTCCGCCATGAAGCCCGACTCGCAAAAGTCGATGGGCGAGAAGGCCAAGGACAACCTCGACAAGGCCGCCGGCACCATGCAGCCCGACTCATCCAAGTCGGACTCACAGAAGGTCGGCGACAAGGTCACCGGCACTGACAAGTCGGACGAGTCGCTCATGGACAAGGCCAAGAACGCCATGGGCATGAACAACAACACTCACTAATCGTCTCAACTCATGTACTACTCCCGCCGTGACCTAGCTCGCGTGCTTCTTTTGCAATGAAGACCCAAATACCACGCAGATATCTGACACGGACTTGTGATTGTGCTCGCGCGTTCTTACTACTCAATTGTGCACAGACAGCAGCTGCACAACTCTTGAGCGGGCGCTGTGGATAGTGGCACGCACCGTTTTGTTCCGAAAGCGGTCCGGGTATCAGTACAGTAAGATAGAAGTGTCCACGGTTAGTCTAGTGTACAGAAGGGTGAGTGTCGTCGCCTGGGCCTGCGGTGCCTCTGCCTCTTGTCTCGATGGGCAAGAGCGCCATGGCCAGGGCTACGGCGAGGAGCGCTACGGCTGCTACGTAGAGGGGCAAGATGGCGGCGAGGGAGAAGGCCCAGCCAGCGGTGATGGGGGCGAGGATGCCGGCGACCCTGCTGATGGCGGATGCGGTGCCGCAGGCTGTGCCGCGGATCTTGGGGGCCATGACTTCGGGCGTGTACCCGTAGATGGCGGCGTAGGAGATGGAGCTGGTGATCGAGACGAGCGTCAAGCTGCTGCGCCAGAAGGTCATTGAGAAGAGCAGAACCGCGCCGGCCATGAGCACGGTCGAGCCGGCCATGGTTCCGATCCGCCCTAGCCGCGTCTCGACCATGTACGCCGAGATCAGGCTGCCGGGCAACGACGAGAGCGAGTAGACCAGAATATCCATCATCGCCTGCCGCGTCGTTTCGTCCGAGGGCGCTGCCGCAGGAGCAAGCGAACCAGCGCCAGCATCAGCCCCCGACCCGTAGCGCTCCTCCAACAGCTTGGGAAGCAGCACGTTGAAAGTCGTGTATCCGAACGACATACCGCCCCATATGATCCAAACCAAAATAGTCGTCCGCTTCCATTCGGGAGCAAACAGCTCTGCATAGCGGAAGACGAGGTCAGCCGCGCTCGCATGCCACGTCTTGGGCAGCCAGGACAGCGGGGCTGGAAGCGGTACCGCTGGCTGTCCTCCCCGGCCTTCCAGGTCATCGCCTTGTTCCTCGGTCACATTCGCGACGCTGCCGAGCCGAGATTGGCCCCCGACGTCGGCCGGGCGGCCGTCATGGCCGAGTAGAGGCTGCCGGCTTTGATCGTGAACGTTGAGATCACCGTGATCATCGTGCTCGTCGTCGTGACTATCTTGACTGTCCTCGGGTCTCGTCGTCTGACGACCTTGCCACGCTTTGGTCGGAATCTCTGCGCGGCCGTCTGAAGTGCTACGGTACTTGTACACCTCGTGGTCGGAAGGCGTCCTGCTACCTAAAGTGGAGTGCTCGGCAGAGTCCCCCGCTGCGGCCGCTGGCGCGGGGGAATTGGGATTGCTGGATTCTCCATCGCAGACATCCTGTATCCTTAGATTGATGGTCTCCCCGCCATTGAAGCGCTGGATTTTCTGTAGTATGTCTCGGGCTTCCCGCGGTCGACCCGAATGGACCAGATACTTTGGTGACTCCAACAGACGGAAGAAGACGACACGGGCTGTGACGAAGCAGATGGTGACGATGGCGAGGCAGCCCAGGAGATAGCGCCAGCCCTCGCCATTGCGAGTAGAGGTCAGCACGACAAGACCCACTAGCGAAGGAACCACTGCTCCTCCTGAAAAAAAGACGGAGAGCGCCGTTACATAGTTGTGATTCCGCACGGGTAGATTCTCGACCAGATTCGACGAGTCGGTTGGCATGCTCCCGCCAACGCCGGTGCCAACCGCAAAGAGGAGGAGACACAAGATCCCAAATGAGGGTGCAAACGCCGAGAGCGTTCCAAAGACTGCCGTGATCATCAAAGTGATGTTGAAAGCTGCTCTCCGCCCATAAGTGTCAGAAATCGTGCCCCAGGCGATGGACCCGACGAACATGCCCACAAAGATGGAGGAGCTTGCCAGGCCCACCGTGCTGTTGCTGAGCGAAAAGTAACGCTGGATGTGAGGCAGGATGATGGCGATGGCCTGGATCCACATGTTGTCAGCAGCCCATCCCAGCCCCGACAGGATGAGAACGCACCATTGGTACCGTCCCATGCCGATCCGGTCCATTGTGCGGTCGAGCGGAGTCGATCCTACGGCTGTTGCCCGCCAGTCTCCTCCATCCGATGGACCTTGTCGACCGTCTGCGCGATACACCAAAGAGGGCAGAAAGAGCGAGCGCGTTGATGCGATCCGGTCGACCAGTGGCGGACGCCGAAACTGGTCATAGCTGCTGCGCGCCGACCTTCCCAAGGTTTGGGTGGTATAATGGCGTGAGAAAGGAGGCGCATGTAGCAAGGCATCTCTGTCTCTGATGCTTGAGGGCAGTATGGGCTGTGTCGGGACGTCCGGTTGGTCCCGATCATGGTGCTGGTCAAGTGCACCTCCCGTCCAGTCGGTATGTCCGCCGTCGGCACCGTTCCAGAATCCGCTTCGCTCAGGCAGAGACGACATAGGACTAAAGATACCGCTCGGCCAACCGTTCGAGGCTGTTTCACAGACACTGCACCGGCGGGAGGAGACTTTGTTCCCACGACCTTTTCATCAAGCTTTCGTGGCGTATGTGATGAGAGAAATGTAATTTGTGTTTTTTGATCGTGGTAGAGGTGCTAAGTAAGTGGGGAAGGTGCACTTGCAAAAGTCACGATATGTTTTCGGAACGGGTCCGAGCGTACAGGTACCCGCCGAAGCCTATTTGTGAATCTTCCGCCAAAGAAAGGCCTTGGAGCCGCGCTATGCATACCATTCTCCACGACCTGCCATCACAAGCGTCAGTTCCAAGTGATTCCAAGCGTTCAGTCGGACTAAGCGACTAAGCCTCCTGCTTTGAACTTGAATTGTTGCGCAGCTGGCATCAATATGTCATTGCCATAGCTTGTGACTGAAGGTCGCGATCCTGTTCGCCACTGCAAGACGATGTCGCTGCATCCGGACTCAGTCTATCGTGTTGACCTTGGTCGCTCTAATGAGGCATCAGCCAGGACTGAGTCCGGCAGGGCATCCGTTCCTCCTCATCCACCAAGGATCCTCCAGATCCGGCTAACGGAGCATGCCGTCAACGAGCTAGCCAAGGTGTATGCTCAGGGCGTTCCTCCCAAGTCTGGTCTTGTCCGTGTCGATGTGGATTCGTCCGAACCAGCCCTAGTCATTGCAAATACGTCGTTCGCATTGCAGGCTCCGCTTCATGCTTCAAGCGCCGACACCAGTCAAACAGCATCTTCGTCGTCGGCATCAATGCTAACATCGACGTCAGGGTCGGCTCCGTGCGAACTGTTTCGTCTGACAGACGATGAGAAGACATTGGTGCGGGTGGGTGCAATAGCCTCCAAGCTGTCCGTAAAGCCAGCACGCGATGTTTCTGCTGTAGCGCAACGCTTGAAGCAACAGAAGGACGAGGTCGAGCAGAGGAAAGAAGAACGCAAAAGAGCCCTTATCGAAGGCGCATCCATCGCTCCGGCCAGCAAGGCCGGCAGTTCGAAGCGAGCCGTCTCGTCAAGCAGATCAGCCTCTTCGCTGGCCATTCAAAACAAGAACCTAGCCGGCGCAAAGGGAGCAACAAACAGCTCCGGAGCGGCCTCACCGCTGTCTAGGTCGGCAAGCCTAAATAAGCTATCTGCGGGAAGAGACCATGGGGCGCCAAGATCGACAAGGGACAATGCGGAACAATCACCAGGATCTCGTGAAGTCTCCTTGTCGGCTTCTCCCAGGCTGATCGGATTGCCACATAGCCAGGACACCACAGCAGGGAGATCTGGCAGATCCCTTACCAGCTCCCCCGATGCTCGGTCCTCTCAAATCCGGCATCTAACACGAACCGCAAATGGAGACAGGTTAGAGAGCCCTCTAGCGAGCAAAGGAAATGAAGACCGGGCAGTGCGCCATGGTGAATCTGCACGAAAAGTAATGAAACCGGCGGGAAGTCAGGAAGCGGAGTATCTGTCTCGCCACTCTTCCCCAGCCGTAGCTATCCCCGCTCCGGCTCTACACGGTCCCAACCTCGCGTCTCCACAGATTGCAGACGCAGACTTACGATCAGCGGCACCTACATCATCATTAGCTAAGAAAGCCAGTAAGCTGACCACCCGTCAAAGATTATCCAAAGCGGCCAAAGCAGGTGGTAGCCGCTTGATAGCCGAGACGGAGCGGCGTATCGCGTCACCCTCAGTAACAAGTAGTAGCAAAACTACAGTGCCGGCCGTACCCACTCAGCCTCTCACAGATACACCATCGACCTTAGCGTCGCAGCGCCCATCTTTCAAGAATTTCGCTGCTTCCGAGAATGGGAAGAAGTCAACGATTCAAAGAGACTCATCAATCAGCGGAACTAAGAGCACAACGGCAGGGGATTCCTCAGTGACGCCACACATTCAAGCCTCTTGCGCAAGCACACTGCCGGTCGAATCAGCCTCGCCTCAGCTCACGTTGTCTGAAGCATCACCCTCCTCAGCGATAAGGAGTCGTGCACTCCATTCAGACACAGCTGCTGCTTCACCGCGCGCCTCTGCGTTTCATGGCAATGGTGAGGGGAGCTCGACCAGATCTACGGGAGCAGCCTTGCGCGACAAAGCTCTGACCGGCAAAGCGATGAAGCCGTTCATTAAGCCGTCAGCCGTACCTGTACAGGTTATGACACTGCAGAGAAAGCGAGTCAGTCCGACGCGGAACGATCTGGAAACATTGCCCAAGAGCAAGGGCGACCGGCCTGCTGTCGCCATGCTCCATAGTTCGAGCCACACAGCCCCTCTCGACAGGAAGTCTACCACCCAGCAGTATGCGGCCAATGAGACTAAGCGGCATCTTCCTCAATCTGAAATTGGAGACCGCAAGCGGCGCAGAACGAACGATTTTGTTGCTTCCATGTCTGACTCTACGCCAGGGCCTAGGGTTGCTAGCCTGCAGCGGTCAAGGTCTCGTAGCCCTTCTGCCACGGCAGGATCACGTAGAGAGCGTGACAGAGGATCTGAAAATAAACCTCACCCTCGAGCCGCAGACAGGCTCCCAGATACAGAGGAAGTCGCCGACTCTCGTCCAGTACACTCGCGCCCTTCTTCCACTGGACGAAACCCGCAGATGTCATCGACTTTAAACTATGATGAGGTCACCGGTCCGAGACCGGTTGGGCACACGCTTGAAACCAACGGTGACCATGTAGACTCAGCTTTGAAAACGGTCAAAGGTGTAGGTCCAGGAGCAACACACTGGTCCGAGCCCTGGCTCGATGTGCGTTCACGATCCGACTGGCACAAACTCGCTCAACGCTTTGCCAAGACGCAAGAGGAGTATCTCATGTCACGAAGCAGATTGGACGAGGAGAGCGCGCGACTAGATCGAGAACTCACGATGGCATCTACTGAAGAGGAGAACAGGAGTCTGCATGGGCACACAGGGCTTCCAGATGGCCAAAGCCTGCTCTTTTCGCCTCATGGTGCGCGACAAGCTGCGGAGGATGCCGAGCCGAATTCTGCCCACGATCCCACCCGTACGAGTGCTATTAGCAAAGCCGACCCGAACCAGGCGAGGACAAGAAGTGGCTTGCGATCAGCCACAAAAATCGCAGAGGCGAAAGAAGCACGGAATGATACTGCTGACGATTCGCCGGAAGAGGGCGAGATGCGCTCTGACGAGGATGAGCAGACAGAAACGCGCAGAAGCACGTCAATGCTCGGTGATGGGGAGCACAAGCCCCTTGCGGACTCAAGCCACGACCACGTTCAACGTGTCATGGGGCGAAGCGAATCGCCGGACAATCTGGTGTGGAGACCTTCAACGATCGGTCCGAACCTGGGTGGGTCCAATGTGCACCGGCATCAACACGTACCCCCGCCTCTGACGTATACAGAGCTGACTGCCAGAGTTGCTCAGCTTAACGAGCTGCACGGTAGCCTGACTCGGATGCATCGCGTTCTCAGCGAATTCAAGGACAAAAGTCGAGGGATGGCAGCCACTTGATGTCGTCACAGTCGAACACTTCGTAGTCGCTCGACGGCCTATGTACAGTTAGACGAGATGCCTTTGACACCTCTGTCGCAGCTGATTAACGGTAGGCTGTGGTCGCTTGTATGGCTTTATGGACGGGTTCATACATGAGAAGACTGCTTCAGAGCCTTTTTACGTCCCATTTCTTCGACCATATCGGCGATGTCCACACGGTCGTCGCTGTCGGTTCCTCTCAAGCCGTCGACAACGCCACGGCGGTCGGCTGGTGAGGATTCTTGCGACATCTTGAACTTGCCGCCTATGCGCGTGATCTGGATCTCAATACCGATGATCGCTTTTTGCAGCAGGCTGATATACCTTTCGGGCGCGTCTGACACCTTCCAGGCGACAGAGTCCTGCGGATCTGCGCCAGAGCGTGCCCGGGAGAAGCGTGCTTCCTGCTCGTTGGTAAGCTGCTCGATCTGGTCTCGCAAGAAGGCTGATGTGGCCGTAATGGAGGAGTCGTGATGTACTTGGACCTTGCCATAAACATGGACCTCCGCGTAGTTCCACGTAGGCACTACCTTGCCGGTGGCCGGTTTCGTTTCTACGTAAAACTTTGGTGTGATATAGCCAGCTGCGTTGGAAGGGTGCGAGAAGAGCACCAACACTTCTTCCTCCTCCACGTCATCCTCCGTCGATGCGGCGCGGGACCTAGCGTACTCGACCAAGGCTTTCGCCTGAGGGTTGTTGCGTGCCAAATGGCACTTCAGCGTTCCCTGGTCCGGATCCGAATCCACATCGTCCGCCGCTGATGGCGGGGAGAAGGTGAAGGGTATGCGGGACGACTGGATTTTTGGTTGTCCAGCCAACGGGATAGCGGTGGTTAGAACGGCCAGCGGGAAGGTCTCGATGAAGGTGTGCAGCTCTTCCACCTCGGTGGCCGTGTGTTCCGTTCGCAGATACATCGTAAGTGCCCCTGATGATCAGACGGACAAAGACCGGCCAGGAGGATGCTGATGGGCTTGCAGATAGGAAGAAGCTCGACGAGGGCTGAACAATCGATCACGAATGCTCCACGGACATAAACGAGTCTTCGCGAAGGCCTCCACAACTACCGCTTCCCGTTGTCTAGGTCAGAAGATACGAAGGCATGGAAGGCAGATGTAGTTTTTCTTCGACGGCTCCATCACAACTCGGTATTACCAGCGGCTGCGCTGCTCCTGGCATGACGTTTTGTCAGGTGCTCGAAACGTCCGTGGCTAGGACAAAGACAAGGGCTGGGGCGGATCTCCGCGGCTTTCAACCTGCAGATTAACAATCTCGAGACCGCCCACAGACCCTTGTTTGAAGGAGCGCCAAAAGTGGAGGAATCACAAGGGCAAGCTAGTTGGCACCAGCGTAACGACTCAACGATGGCTGAAGTACGTGGGGAAGTCGTGCGAATGCCAAAAGTAGGCCAGTACCTTCATTCCCATGGACTTCCGAAGGTGATAGGTGGCATGCTTGTAAATCCTCCACACGAAACCTCCGCTCACCTTCCCATGGAGCTCGTGTGGGTGTGGGATATGGCGGTGAGACGTTTGCTCTACACCTAGACCATGCCATCATCACGAAGCTCGCAGGGATATAAGAGCAGCTGGTTGGCGGTCGAAGAAATGTCCTTATAATACCACTCCATCATACCAGAAGCAAAGTCACCGGCATCGCCCGTCGGGATTGCACGTCGTCACATATCTACTAGTCTCAACAGTCTCGAGGATGTCAGGACCAGCCCAAATCAGCTTGTTCCCCGCTACAGCTAGGAGCGCGGTCAAAATCGTCGAGCTGCTCTCTCAGCAGCACCCCCACATCCACTTGCGATTGGCGGCACGAGACCCTACCAAGCTTTCTTCAGCGGTGAATGTGACTGTCTCGCCTACACCGCTCGACATTTTCTCTGTTGCTGCAGTGCAAGAAGCTCTCGAGGGCAGTGATGCAGCGTACATTCTCAACCCTCCTGTAAGGGCTCCTGACGACCCGCTCGACTTCGCAGCACGCTGGATCGATGTCGTGATCAAGGCAGCCAATGCCTCGAGCACGCTCAAGAAGATCGTCTTCCTGTCTTCCATCGGCGCCGATCAGCCAACGGGAACGGGTCCAATCGTGACTGTCTATATTGCCGAGCAGGCGTTGCTTGAGAAACTGCGACCGGACATCGAGCTGGTGGCGCTTCGACCTTCGTACTTTGTAGAGAACATGCAAAGAGTTCTTGGGCTGGCTCTCAACCCTCCGCACATCGCCCCGTCCATGCTGCTGCCTCTGGACCGGCCGCACAATATGGCGGATAAGACAGCCATCGCCACCAAGGCGGTCAAGTACCTCACCCAGCCCTTCACCGACGCTACCGCTTCGCAGGCTAGACTCGTGGCCGTCGAGCTGCTTACCCCCGCGAAGAGCGCTGTTGAGATCGCCGCCATTCTGTCAGACATCGCTGGCCAGAAGGTGCAGCCCGTCCCCGTGCCCGAGGAGAAATGGAAGGAAACCATACTCGGCGCAGGCCTCACCGAGCCAGATGCCGATAGGTACGTCGAGTTGCTCCACGCCTATGCTACAAACCACATCCGATTCGCGAACCGCGAGGACGTGGAGCAACAGGCAAAGAAACGCATCCGCGTCGTCGTGGAGCCTACCGACCTCGACTACCGCGCAGCTCTGGGAGACTTGGCCAAGAACATCACAGGCGCATAAGTGCCTATGCGCTACGCTGCTCTTCCGCGCCCACTAACTGCGCAATCTTCCCTCAAGACTTATGCATGTTCTCATGCCATGTATAGCCGCCGTCCTCTTGAGTGCAACATAGTTCTCCCACAACCTGTCATGCCGCCGTGCACGTACCGTCTGCGCTGTGTGTGCCACCATCACTTGTGTGCCGTAGAGGGCCTAGGCTCAAACACGCGCCGGTGTGGCCCATCAGGAGACTCAGTGCCGGTCGAGGAAAAATGTACAAGGAGGTTCGTGTCGCGCGGCCAGATCCAGCAGTAGCATAGCTGTTCAGGCCGCTGCGGCCGCAGCGCGGGTGGGGTCCTGGAGGCCGAGGAGGCCGTAGCTCCAGAGCTGGACGGCGTCGCTCTCGGTGCCGCCGGGGGAGATTTCGCCGAGCGATTGCACATTGAATGTGTCGGAGACGTTGTCGAAGCGCCAGCTCCAGACCTCTGCGAAGCGTTGGTCGTAGGCGCCGTTGATGGCGGTCCAAAGCGAGTTCTGTGCGTCCTGTAGGCGCTGCACGAGGCTTGTATCGGCGCACCAGTCTGGCCGGAAGAGCGTGCCGCGCTCGATGGACGACACCGTCGTGTTGCTGCACGCCGAGAGCACGCGCTCTAGGCCTGACGCCATAAAGTAGGTCTGGAACCCCCACGAGACGGTCCCGTGGTAGGCGGTCCGGCCGAGCTCGGTTGTCTTGGTCCGGTTCGCGTCGTAGGCCGGGTTGGTGACCAGCATGCCGACGTTGGTCAGCAGGCCGCGCGGGTACGGCTGCAGCGCCGCGAGCACGGCCTCAATCGTGCTGCGCGCGATGTTGCGGTTGAAGAGCAGATTGAACGACAAGTCCGAGTGCTGCAGAGGCACCACCGTCCCATTCTCCAGCAGAGAGACGCCGTACAGCGTCACGTTCTGCTGCGCCGTCGACGCGTTGGCGGCCTCCTGCCGCCCCTCGAGCGAGCGCCGACCGAAGCGGAGGCTGGTGCGGCCATCGCCGTCCTCGGCGTTGGTAGTGCTGTTCGAACCAGCCGCCGTGCCGCTGCCGGTGCTTGGCGAGGTCGCGTTGAGCGAGCCCCGCCCGTACAGGAGCGAGCTGGACAGGTTCGCGCGGACCGTGTACTGTTCCAGCCTGCGCTGCGCCTGGCGCTGCGTCAGGTTGTACTGGAAGAAGAGGTGTGCTTTCTCCTCCCAGACCTGTGCGTATCTTCTGGCGTCTTCCGCGACCGAGCGGTTGGCGGCCAGGCCTGCATCGGCCAGGTCGGCGATCGCGTAGAGCGCGGCAGGCACCAGCGCGGTCGACACGTCATACGGGTAGACACCCCAGCCAAGCCCCTCGTTCGAGTCGCGCCAGTTGCCTACAGGGACCCCCGCTTGGATGCGCGCCAGGTTGGTCGCCACCGGGTCGGCCGCGAACGCCGCGGTCGACTTCATCACATACGCGATGTTCGCCGCCAGCAGCGCCGAGTACAACGTCCCGTTGGCCAGCAACGACGTCCGGTTCAAGAACGCTCGTGCCTCGGCCGCCGCCTCCACCTGCCCCGCCGTGCTGGCTTTGGAGGCCAAGTCGGCGCCGGACACCGACGAATTGTACCTCAGAAGGTAGTCGGCAAGCTGCGGCAGGAGTACGTAGTGGGTGTCCTTCATTTTGTAGTCGTAGTACGGCTCATTTCCGCGTTCGGGTTGGCCCTCATTCAGATTGACAAATGTGGCGTAGTCGCCAATGGTCTCTTCATGGCAGACCTGGCCCGAGGTCAGGTTGATCCGTTCCAGGACGCCGCTCAGGACCGACTCGATGGCAAACGGCGTTAGCGTCTTGTTGTTCATCAACAGACGCGTTGTGAACATGGTGTCCCTGCCAAAGTAGGTGAGGAAGCGCCATCCTCCTGCGGTGAACTTGTTGGCGTAGGTGAGGAAGGAGACCTGCTGCTGGGCATCGGGCTGAGTCGCGGCGCTGGAGCCCGGAGTGAATAGCTGGTCCACCAACAGGCCGACAAGAGCCGTTTCGTTGGTTTGGACGGTAAAATTGAGGCTGCCCGGCCCCTCGGTCAGGATGTCGATCTGCGGGGGGGTGTAGGACCCGTTGTTCGACGGGGACACCTGGAAGCGTGTTCCGTTGTTCGCCTGCAGTAGCCATTGCAGGGTGTAGCGCACCGCAGTGCCATTTGGAGCACCGGTCGCTGGGTCCCGCAGCATGGTGTCGTTCAGCCAGGGCTTACTTAGCCACACCGTCTGGTTGTCGGCCTGGATAACGGTCCAGTTGAAGATCTGGTTGGTGAGACCGCCACCTTCCGTGTAGTCACGGACGGTGCGAACGCTGCCCAGAAGAGTGGCGCCCAACTGGGCCGACTGCGAGAAGACTAGCTGCCCAGACACTCCATGCAGGTTGTTGGGCCCGTGCGCTGTCTTCAATCCGGCGCTACCCAGCGTTACCGTCAGCGGCGAGGTGCCGTTGCCGGCCGTAGCATTGTTCGCGGCGGATGTAGCATTCGTCGAGTTGAATGGTAGGAAATAGGTGACCGAGCCCGAGTTGCCGGCGGGCAGAGCAACAAGGAAGCGGTTCTGCGTGCCAGACTGGGCGGCGGTGACATTGGTCAGCAGCACCTGGGCCTGGGTTAAGTTAGAGCGCAGGAAGTAGTTGTCGTACACGCCAGACGTGAGGTTGAACCGCACATTCACATCCTCGGCCGGCGCGCGAGTGACTAACGGATTGCCGCCGTCCGAGCCCGAGTTGGACAGCGAGGGTGAGGATAGCGGTGCTGAGGCCGAGGAGGTAGGTGACAAAGTTTGTACATCAGATGTTACATTTGTCTGGCCAATAGCAGAGGAGACGAGCCCGGTGGCCAGGAGGGCAAGACGTAATGACGGGCTTACCAACTTCATCGTGCTTGCTATCAGCGGAGTATGGAAATGCACATCACCGTATCGCCTTTAATATATATCCACAACGCACCGTAGACAAGGGTGAGCCGTCGGCTACGGCCAGACACGGAGCACAGGTTGCTCGTCAAGGCTTGTCCTGTAGAGGCTACTATCGCAGAGCCGTCCGGTCTTCGTGCAACTGTCATGCGGGGTGAGCGTGACAGTTGCTATGGCACAGCAAGGCGCTGGCCCCACGTGGATCTGAGACGAGAGCACTTGACCGGCATCGTGGGCAAGCGAATGCATCTGTTCATCGGCTCGCCATCTGTGAAGGCCCATCTTGCCAAGTACAAGCGCATCAGGCTTTGTATGCTGGGACGGCCCCCACCTTAAGCGGCCGATTACTCTCACTTTGCTCGCTCCTCCACGGCAGCTGTAAGCTCTTTCTCGCCTTACATCTTGCACCAAGGGTCCGCTCTACGTGCGCTGCCGGTGCGCTACAGGTGGGCGCTGCAGGCGGCAATGCAGGTGGCAATGCAGCTGTAGCAATACTACTGCAAGTCTCGGCCTCGTTTGCTACTGGAAGGTCAAGGAGAGCGGGGTTTGTGCGGGGCACCGATGGGTTGGCCATTGCGTCATATTTCAAGCCGGACCTAGCGCATCACGAGACTTGATTCAGCGAAGCGAGCCCGTCCTTTCCCTGCGCCGTTCTTCAGCGGTCAGAGTGGGCGAGGGGCCGAGCATTCTTCAACGTGGTATGACAAGTCGGAATAGCAGGAGACAGCTTAACAAGTCGCAAAGCTGCCGTTGCATGCCGTGGAATAGCAATACTCGCGTGGGAATGGCAGGGGAGCTTCGGCTGCGCTCGGAACAGCTCTCCTTGGGGCTTCCTCGGGAACCAAAGCGCCCATATCAAGGCGGGGAAGTCCAGCAGCCAACAGTCACCGGTCTTTGCTGTATTTGTGCAACGATCTGTGCGGTCTCGCTCGCATAAAAATCAACAGGTCAGGAATCCGAGGCTGACCGAGTGTCTCTTCCCACCAACGAACAAGCAGTAACAATGATTGGCGCTGCAGCCCTTCGTACACTGTGGCAAGGCAGGGCCTCAAGGGCGCGGAAGGAAGGGCCAAAGCGCGGCGTCGAGTTGGGAAGTAGCGCCGACGTCTCGCTATCGCAATTTGCCAGTACGACGATAGCTTCCGCCGAAGCGCCACGACAGAGGGTTGAAAGTGAACGGGGTTCTGACCTCCCGAGAGCAACTACTGAAGGCGGCCCACAAGACGAAGAAGGGGACGAGCACACGGAAAGCCCCGCCCAAGAGGAAGAAGGCGGCCGACTTGCTTGGATTGTAGTCTCTGCAGCGGCTTGCTTCTTCTTTGTCACACTTGGATTGATCTATTGTTTTGGTGTCATCCAGGAGGAGCTGATCGCACGCGGGTTTGCTTCGGCGTCCGTATTGGGCTGGGTGGCCAGCGTGACCACTGTCATCACGCCGATCATGTCGGTGCCCTGCACCAAGCTTGTTCTTCGCTTTGGAAACCAGAAGGCGGGTCTTGTTGGGGCGCTGCTGGTGTCAAGCGGATACTTTGCCACCAGCTTCTGCCTGAACAGTCTGCCGCTGCTTTTCTTTGCGCAGGGGGTGTTCGGATGCGGCTATGCCGTGGTGTTCTGGTCGACGAGCCAGATCGCTGCATCCTACTTTGTGCGCAAACGTGGGCTAGCCGTCGGCATCGTGTATAGCGCCAGCGGGGTGGGCGGAGCTGTCTGCTCGATTTCGCTACAGCAGCTGGCGCGCAAGGTGGGTATGGAATGGGCGATACGCACGTTTGGCATACTGGCATTCTGCTTGCTGGTGCCAGCAAGCTTCGCCTTGGTACCCAAGAACAAGACGGTGCGGAGCGGGGCGGCGTTCCGCCTTTCGCTCTTCCGAGACGTCCGCTTCAACTTGTTGATGGCTTCGATCGGTCTGGCTACCTTTCCGCTCTTTGTGCCGCCGTTCTTCCTGCCCACGTACGCGGTCTCGGCCGGGCTGTCGCGATCGACAGGCGCCTGGCTCGTCGCCGGCTATAACCTCGCCTCGGCCGCGGGCCGCGTTGGCTTTGGCGTCCTGGCCGACACCACGGTCGGCCCCGTCACAGCGATGCTGCTGGCCCTCGTTCTCTCCAGCATTTCGATCCTCGCGATCTGGACGGTCTCGAGCTCACTGGGTGTGCTCATCATCGCCATGCTCCTCAACGGCAGCTCCTCCGGCGCACTCCTCTCGCTGCAGCCACCGGTCAACGCCGCGGTCTTTGGTATACAAGAAGTCGCCCTCACCATGGTAAGCAGATCGCGCAGCTCAGCAGACGCGCATTGGCAGGCAGATTAGCAAAGTGACAGGACTGACATCTCCGCATCTCCTCGGCCTGCATTGACTGCGCAGTCGATGCTAACTGCCTCACGCGCATTTGGCTCAGCCTTCGGCGGCCCCATTGCAGGCTATTTGCTGGATGCTTTCGGCGGGCCCTCCAAGGGCACAGGCGCCTATCGGCCGGCGCTTCTGGTGATGGGCTCCATCACCCTTCTCTCGGCCGTATTCATCGGCATCCTCCGATACCGACTCGGCGGATGGCGATGGTCGGTGCGTGTCTAGCTTAGCCACCACTTTCACTGTCTGCACACACCTCGATATAGTCACGGCCTATTCTGTGATTCTGTGGTTCAGTCTGGCAGCAGTCACAATGTGAATGCTGGGCCGGTGATGCATATCAGTGTGTGAGTGGGGAGTTGTCTGCAAAGGCACGCTTTCTGTTAGAGTATACTTTCTCCAAAAAATCTTATTTGTGATTGTATGTGGCGTTGAATCGCTTATGTCGGTCGATACAAATCAGCGCAGAGTGACGGAACTACGGCGACTAATCTGTATTGCAATTCCAAATCAGAGTGGCTGTGACAAGTCTGCATCCGTACGCAGAAGGCTGTGTCTTACTAGCACGGGCAACCGCCATCCACGCGCGATACTGGGACTGCCACTTTCCCGCGTGAGAGACAATTTGCCCCCGGGCGAAAGCTCGGCTTGGCTCGCATTTCGCTCTAGCAGGTTAGCCATCATTGTCGGCTCGTCCACTAGCTTCCTTTCCATCTGCTAGTTTCTCGTTCGCTATCAACGTGCGAACCGACCTCCAGCCTATTTGCAACTGCGTGCAAGATCTTCTCACCCGCTCGACCGCCAGTAGACGCTCATCTACCGCCTCACTTCTTACATCCCTGCCGTCGCAGCAGTATCCTTTCTACCACAACCACCAGCTTGTAGCGCCGTATCCATATCAGCGCCCGCACGCTACAAGAAGAACCGCTTCGCTTCTAGTACTGCCTTGGTCTTCCTCTCCAAGCTGCATCTGAGCAGACACGGCAAATCGTTCAAGATGGGTCGAGGTCGAGGTCGAGGCATGGAATTCTGCTGCTGCTACCTACCGCTGGTGAATGCGGGGGCTTACCTGCTCGTGCTCGAGACGGCACTGGTTGCGGTGGCTGTCGGCATTTGTGCGCTGGTACCGCCGACGATTGTGGCTACGCTGGGCGCCATCCCCTCGTGGTCCAAGAGCCTGGTGGCTGCTCTCGGCTTCATTACCTTGGCGTGGCAGGTTATTGGCCTTATCGCCATCGCCCGTCAGATGCCGAGTCTGTACCATGGTTATGTCCGGATCAATCTGCTCCTGACACTCGCCATTATCGTCTGCACCATCGCCTTCCTCGTCACATCGGCAGTGAAGCGCA
This sequence comes from Tranzscheliella williamsii, assembly GCA_023212725.1. NCBI lineage: Eukaryota > Fungi > Basidiomycota > Ustilaginomycetes > Ustilaginales > Ustilaginaceae > Tranzscheliella > Tranzscheliella williamsii. The sequence goes on from JALBYF010000022.1 coordinate 148,207, forward strand.
ATCAGGTCATCGACACCTGCGTTGCCACCTTCGGTGTGCTGCCCGCGTCCAGCTCGACGAACAGCTTGGATGTCTCAAGCTACACCGGCACTGCCTTCACCGACACGGGTCATGACATCTGCAACATCTTCATCTGGATGGAGACGGGCGTCATGGCCGGGCTGATCGTGCTCATGGCGCTTACTCAGTTCTACATGCTCTTTGCGCAGCGCGCGTACGGCAAAGACCAGAGAGAGGCGTATAGCAGCGCCAAGAGTTACCAAGACATCCCCATGAACCCGCGCGACAGCGGCGTCTGGGAGCCTAGGCCCGACGACGGCCACGGCTACCCGCAGCACGACTCGCCCAGCAGCCCCACCTACGACTCCTACAACACCTACAGCGGCGCTCCGCCCCCGGCCGGCCAGAACCGGCACAGCAAGTACTGACCACGCTGCCTCATCCTCGCTGCTAGCGTGGATTCGTGAATGGACTTTTTCATGTAGCCTCTCAATGCTTCCCAGCTTCTCTCATCCGCCCCGTAGTCCTGCATTTCCGCCATGTATAGTCTGTCGCCCCGCTCCTCCGGCCTGTTTCTGTGTAGCTAAAGCCTAATCGTCGCAAAATGTTGTTTGTCGATTGCGGCCTGGCTGTGCTGTTGGGATGCTCGATTTGAAGTCGAAAATAGCATCTGTATTGCGCGGATCTAACACAGCTGGGGTGCGCAGGCATGGCCGCTCGGATCCGACACCTACACAGCAGCTTTTTCGCATTTAAGTTTTCGTGGGCGGCGCGGGTAGGACCCTGGTGGCGGGGGCAAGGCAGGGTTGGCGACTGGCCACCACCTGACGCAGCACTGACTATGTAAGTGAGGAGGGAGGCAGCGGGGATGCGAGCGGGGACTGACCGTTGCGATGGTGATGTGGCGCAGTACCGACGATGTCCGGCCGGCAAGGGGGCAAAGCGAAGCCGCTCAAGGCGCCCAAGAAGCAGAACAAGGAGATCGACGAGGATGTAAGTGCCCCGCCGCGGCCAGCGCTCACCCTGCCTCGCTGACACCCCGCTGCATGCCCATGGCTACAGGATCTAGCGTTCCAGAAAAAGAAGAAGGAGGAAGAGGCCGCCAAGAAGGCCGCCATCGCCAAGCTCGCCGGCGGCAAGAAGAAGTAGCGCAGTTGTCCCACCCTCCCGCGCGTTTACCTTTCTCCCGCCACATCGTCTACAGCCACGCGCTCCCGTTGGATTGTCCCATACACTCTCATTGCCACTGCCACCTTTAGGGTTACCATTTACACGTACGCCAGCGGCTGTGGTTCCATCTGTGTGATCTTTGATCTACACGCCCGATGCCGCCGAATCGGAAAATCGAGTCGGTGGATCGGGCGGAGAGCGCGAGAAATCCTCCGATACGCTCGGCCCTCGCAGATCATCATGCTTGCGCCAGTTCCTGCACGCCAAGCTTGCGCACGCTTTCCCTCCCTGATCAAGCAGCAGGTCGCGCGCATACGCCCACTCCCGCTGTGGCTACACTGTGACTCGGTCAACTGACACTACTGCGACGGTGGGCGCGAGCGGAAGGAGAAAAACAGAGCTGTGGATTGGAATCTGCCTTGTTGGCCAATTTGAAAATGGAAGCGCCGTGGCGCACACATGCGGAAACGCTGCGTCCAAATAAAGAGAATCCACTCATGACCTGGATGCAGGCCTGCGCTGAAGCTCAAGATGCATGCATGGTAGCCTCTTTCACCGACCGAATGGCAGATGTCGGTGCGGTCTACGTCTCTTTATTGGCCACCTGCGCCAGCTTCTGCCAAAGGGGGCGTCGTCGGGTCGGACCCGGCCCATCGAATGTAAGGCTGCATTAGTGCAGCGGAGTCGGGACTGTGAATGGCCGTGAAGGGCAGCATGGAACAAGTGCCTAGACCGCACCGCTTCTTGCTGCTGCTCCATCGATGTCGTGCTGCCCGACCAGTCCCAATGTGAGTGCGAGTGCAAGTCCAGTGTTTTGTTTTGTTTTTATTCTTGATTTTTTCTTGGAAAGGCAGGCACTCACACTGGCAACCATCTGCCATTGTGATTCCGCCAAACCAGACCCCACTTGGCGCTGTGGGATCCATGCACCTCATGAGCTAGCGCACCTAACCACAACGCGCACACCGCGAAATCCCTCACCGCATAGAACCTTTCACATCCGCTGTGCCTGCTGGATTCACATTCACACTGGTCAGTAGTACTGGATGTGGCCGCATTCTATTCATGTGAATTGAACTTTTGATCCTTTCCGTCCGCGCTGCACTCACGCGTACTGTGACTGCCTCTCTCCACATTCCGGTGTAGACAAAGCTTCTCGTTGCTTGCCGTCATCTTAGATACCTAACGCCTGCCATCTCGCTGCTCCCACCCCGCCGTCTTGACTGCTCCCACCTTGCCGTCCTACACTGACGCCTCCATCTTCCAACGCTCCTTTCCCTCCTTCCGCTCCTTCCATTCTTCTGCTTTTGCTCGGCCCCTTTTCGCCTCTCGTCCACCACGCAACAGGTCCTATACTGCCAAACGCTCGCCCACTATATCGTCCATCGTCGCACCGTATCGCTTCAGAGCGCGGTGCAGCATAGCAGCATTGCGCGCCGGGCACCTATGGCGCACCCATTCATACCGCGGCCTCATGATCCCACAATATCGGCCGACGCGCAGGCGGGCCCGGACGCCTCAATAGAAGCGCAACGCACACGTACCCAGCCAGCCGGCGCAGGCAGGTCAAACCCTCTTCCTACCTCGACGCATACCGATGCAGACGCCGACGCTCCTCACCACACCATCGACAGCGGCTCAGATTCCGGAGACGAGGATGGCACTAGCACCGCCCAAGGCGATGCTGATCTGGATCGTTCCGATCTCAAGGTGAACCAGCATCAGATCCGCACCTACGACTACCAAGACGACGACACCCACGCCTCTGAGCCCGGCTCCTCGTTCGAAAACGATATCAAGATCGAGTACAGCCGGTATGGCCAATCTGCCAAGCGCAACGACAACGACGTCGAGGACCCAAGCCAGGCACATGCTCATTCTAACGACCTCGTCGATGACGATGACTACGAGACCCGCGCTTCCTTGGTAGGCACCGGTGGCTTTGCCGATCGCAGAGGCACAGCCGCGCGTCGCAAAGTGCCTGGCCTCTTTTCTCGCTTTTGGCAGATTGCACGCGAGGCCCTGCCCACCTTGATCGTCAGTCTGCTCTCACTGATGTTCTCCGGCGAGCTGCTCGTTCATCTGGCGCGATGGCCCGTCTTTCAGAAGGTCGACAAGCTTTTTATCCTCATTCCGATCCTGCTCAACATGAAGGGCAATCTCGAAATGAACCTTTCCCTCAGGATGTCCACCTCGGCCAACATTGGCGAGTTGGATGTGCGCAGGACCCGCGAAACCCTAATCAAAGGCAACTTGGCCCTGCTCCAGGTGCAGGCTCTGATCGTCTCGTCCTTTGCCGGCGTCCTTGCCTTTGTACTCGGCGTTGCAACTCCCGACCCGCAAGTCGAAAGTCCTCAGCTTCCTCCTCCTAGCAACCCAGCATTGTCTACGCCAGTCACGCCCGAAAATGCCATCATCTCGAGTATCGTCCGCAGCGCCTTTTCGGCGGTGGCCATGCGCAAGCGCCGCCGTGGACTCTCTGCTCCCTCTGCAGGCAGTCTTTTCGAAAAGCGTCGCATTATTCACCAGCATCCCAAGCCGCCGCTGGATCCTGCGCTTCGTTTGCGCAACGGATACTTTGAATTTGTGCTTGTCATCGCCACCGGTATGCTCTCCGCCTCGCTCTCGTCTGCCATCCTGGGTTCGTTTATGTGCGCCCTCGTTGTCGTAGCACGACGCGCTGGTGCCAATCCCGACAACATTGCCTCTCCTCTTGCCGCCTCGCTCGGCGACCTGACTACACTCACCCTCCTGGGGCTGCTCGCTTCGGCACTAGTCCACTTCGAGGGCACTTTTCTCGCCACACTGATTCTGGCCGGACTGGCGGTAGCCTGCATTGCTTGCTTCATCGCCACCTACCGAAATGCGTATGTTCGCGAGCTTTTAACGTCGGGCTGGGTGCCCCTGCTGGTCGCCATGTTCATCTCGTCCGGTGCCGGGCTGGTGCTGGACAACTATGTCCAGAAGTACGAGGGATTCGCCTTGCTCGCTCCGGTGGTGAGCGGCCTGCCGGGTGCCTGTGCGGCCATCTTTGCTTCTCGGATTACCACGGCGCTTCATTCTGGCAAAGGCGCTAGCCTTTTGCGCGGCGCTGCGAAAGCCGGCCATGCCGGTGGCCTCCGTGGCATGATGGGCTCGGTCAGGTCGGTGCTCTGCATTCCACCGATCGAGGGCTGGCTGGTACCGCTCAGCCTGCTGAGTATGGGCGTTACCATCAAAACCGTCTTTATCCTCCTCGTCCGTGCCTCGGGCCAGATGACCTTCGGCTGGGTCTTTGGCGCCACTTTTGTCCTCGCCTCGGTGACGGCCAACTGCTTTGCGCTCTACCTCGCCCACATCATCTGCCTCGTCCTCTGGAGCAGAGACTACGACCCGGACATCTACTGCCTCCCCTTCGTCTCCTCGCTCGTCGACGTCACTGGCCAAAGCCTTCTCGTCATGACCTTTGCCATCGCAACCGCCTTTGGCGACCACATCTCCGCCGCCGTCAACGCTGGTGCCGGCCATGGCGGCCTGTAATCTCCATCACCCGCAGCACTGCGCCTTTGCTCTTGCATTTCTTTTCCGCCTCATCGTCAGCATGTATTGTACCCGTCTCGTCTTAATTACGCATGCCTCGTCACTCTCTCGTCTTGCGTTGGTGTTTGACCTACGAGGTCGCATTACAATAGAGAAGCGTATCGAGGGCACACCCTAGTTAGATCCTTGCCCGGACTGGAATCTAACAGAATGATAGTTGGCGTAACCTAACAGCTCGCTCCACCGAAGAATCACAACCGATTTGCACGCTTCGACACCGAATTGGACTGCAACGGCCCAGCTACTGACCACCATCACTGCCGCTGTTTGCGTTCCCAACAGCAGCGAAGATCTTGTCGCCGACGGTTCTACGCCTTATCCAAACGGAGTGCTGCTGACGCGATGGTTCCAACAGCTGTTCAGGCGCCGAATGGCAGCGCCGACCGTGGCTCGCCTGGGTCACCGTCCGCTTCGGGGAGCAAGCAGGACGCGCAGCGGCTTGGACGTTCTCCGTCTCTGTCCTCCGACTTGTCGGCCTCCGGCGAGATGAGAGGATCGATGGGGGAGGAGGCGGGCGAGGGCGAGGGCCGCTCGCGCGCTCGTACCGCGGAAGCTTCTAGCTCGAAGCGCACGCTGGAGGAGGAGGAGGACGCGGAGGCCGCGCGCCTCTTCCCGGGGCTCAAGCATCCGAAGCCGTACAAGAAGCGCGTCTGGGCGCCATCCAAGCATTTGAGCGAGGCTGCAGCGCCGCCGCAGCCGGACCCCAAGACAGTCCAGGAGATGGCAGCGCAGCAGGCCGCTACGCTGCTGGGCTACGAGGGGCGGCGGATCAAAAAGTTCATGCAGAGACGCACCGTCGACTACTGGGCCGCCGTGCCTGCCTGCCGCTACCGCAAGCTGTGCCGCTCAACGGCGCGCTCGCCCGAGGAGGGCTTCCAGGCAGGCGTATACCCGTCCGTCCACCAGATCGTCGACCTGCTCCTCCCGACCGCGTACGCAAACCCGGCAACCAGCATCACACCCCAGCTGGTACACACCAGCACCAACAAAATCCGCTGCCCCGTAAACGTGGTCAAGTGGATGCCCGACGGGCGGCGCCTGCTGACCGGCTCGACCTCGGGCGAGTTCACACTCTGGAATGGCCTCACCTTCAACTTTGAGACCATCATGCAGGCGCACGACTCGGCAGTGCGCTGCATGGCCTGGTCCAAGTCGGGAACCTACCTGCTGTCGGCCGACCAGAACGGGACGATCAAGTACTTCCAGAGCAACCTCAACACGCTCCAGGCGTTCAACGGCCACAGCGACAGCGCACGCGGGCTGGCGTTTGCGCCGGACGACTCCAAGTTTGCCTCGGGCGGCGACGATTCGAAGCTCAAGATCTGGGATTTTGACTCGGCCAAGCAGACGCGCGAGCTGACGGGCCACGGCTGGGACGTCAAGTGCGTCGACTGGCATTCGACCAAGGGGCTTCTGGTGAGCGGGAGCAAGGACAACCTTGTCAAGTTCTGGGACCCGCGGGTGGCGCCGGGCGGAGTTTGTCTGGCGACGTTCCACGGGCACAAGAACACGGTGCAGGCGTGCAAGTTCAGCCCGGACGGCCAGCTGGTGGCGAGCGCGAGCCGCGATCAGACGGTCAAGGTGTACGACCTGCGCGCCATGGGCGAGGTGGCGACGCTCAAGGCGCATGCCAAGGAGGTCTGCAGCGTTGATTTCCACCCGCTCCATCACAGTCTTCTGGTCAGCGGGGGGAGTGAGGGGTCGATGCTCTTCTGGGACCTTTCCGGCAGCCTGGGTGCGTCGGAGGCCGAGGGGCGCGCGCCGCCCGATGCGCTCCTCCACCGCATGGACACGGCGCACGAGAGCAACGTTTGGAGCCTCGCATGGCATCCGCTCGGCCACCTCCTCTGCTCGGGCGGCAACGACCACATGACCCGCTTCTGGAGCCGCGCACGCCCCGACGCCCCCCTCGCCGGCCAGCCACCGCCCACGTCCGCCCCCGTTAAACACTGGTTCGCAGACCTGGCCGCCGACGACGCTTTCATCCCCGGCCTCGGCAACACTGCCCTCGCCCCCCACCCCGCCCCTGCCCCCGCCCACACTCCGCTTGCCGCCGACGATGCCATTCCCGGCCTCAGCTTTGCGGCTCCCCGCAGCGCCCCTCCCGCTGCCCAGCCTGGCTGGGGTCCCGCGCGGCCCGGGGGCGCCTATGGCGCATTCTACTAGTTGGCGAACATGTCTGTCTCTGTTGTGGTGCAAGTCGGGTGGGAATGGTGCTATGGTGTGTGAGTGAGTGCAGCGAGAAGGTACATGTGTGGGCGGGCTACGGGCGCCGCGGCAGGAGGGCGCGGTAGGCAGGCTTGACGGACCAGGGCGCGCGCGGGCGCTTGGGCCGCGCGGCACAGGCGGCGATGCGCTCGCGGATCGCATTCTTGGACGCCGGCATGCCGCGCCCGTCGAGCAGCTCCTTGACCTCGTCCACCAGCCCGGCGCGCGTCTTGGTCGACCCCTCCACCGCTCCCAGCACCTGCGCCAGCACGTCGTCGCGCATGGCGTGCTTAAACACCGTCCCCTCCTCCCCCCCTTCCGCCCCCGCCACGCCAGTGGGGGCAGTGGCGGGGTCGGTATTTGTGTCGCTCGGCGCGGCAGCGGGCGTGCATGGTTCCGTTGTGCTGAAGCTGAACGGGTCGACCCCCAGCGGCGTGTCGTTGAGCAGCTCGATGCGGTAGCCGGCAAAGTGGTCGTGCGCGCAGCGGCCCAGCTCGGCCTCCCAGTGCGGGCCGGTGGCAAAGGCGACCAGCTTGGCCTCGAATCGCCGGCCGAGCAGCTTGACCCGGCGCGGCTTCTTGGCGGCGGGCGCGGCGGCGGCGGCTGGGACCGGCTCGCCGCGCGCATCGACCTCGACAATGTCGCTGCGGCTGTCAGCGTCGGGGTCGGGGTCGGCGGCGTCGTCGTCGACCTCGAGGTCGTCGACCAGCCAGTCGTCCATCGAGTCGGCGTCCGAGTCGGCGAGGCTTTCCTCGCGCTCTTCGTCGCGCTCCTCCTGGACATCCTCGCCCTCGACCTGGCCGAGCGCTTCCCACTCGGCGTCCGAGTCGTATGAGTAGTCCAGCGAGACCGGGTCCTGCCCCAACGGACAGCGCGGGCCGATGAGCCGCGTCGACTTGGTCCACGTCCCGTACCATCCGGGCCGCCGGCCGCTCTCGAACTGGAGCAGCTTCAGTTGCACTTTGCGCCGGTCCTGCAGCAGCTCGAGTGCGCGCCGCGCCTGCTCGTGCGCGTCGCCGCCCAGCACGTCCGACTCCGCCACCACCCGCTTGATCTCGCGTATCGAAACCGCAGGCTCCACCCCCCGCCGCCGCCGCCCCACCGCCGGCACCCGCAGCCCCGCCGCCCGCGCCTGGTACTCGCTCAGCATCGCCTCCCGCGACAGCGCCGCTCCCCCCACCACCACCTCATCCACAGCCCGCGCAAATCGGTTGATCGGCGCAAGATCCTTGTACTGGCATGGCAGAAACGTCTTGTCGAAATCCGACACCTCCGCGGCCGCGCGCCGTGCCGCACCGGCAACCGCACCCCCCGCCACCCCCGCCCCGGACACGCTGGGACTGTTCGGAGTCGCAGCCGCTTTCTTGACAAATGAGGTGAAGAAGTTGACCTGTCGCTTTTTCTGCTCCTCGACCTTTTTCTGCTCCGCCTCTTTGGCCTCCTTGGCCTTCTGCCGTTCCAGCTCCTTGGCTTCGCGCTCCAGCCTCTTGGCCTCCCGCGCCTGCAACCGCTCCGCTTTCGCCGCCTCCCGCTCTTCCTTCTCCTTTTGCTTTTCGGGAGACAATTCTATCGGCTCCTTCGCTTTGCGCTTCTCGGCAGGTGAGGAGGAGGACGAGGAGGGTCCAGCGGCGGCGTCCTTACACCTAGGTGTGGTGGCAGAGGAAGGCGCCCTCCGAGAACGCGAGGCAGTTGGGGTGGAGGGCCCGGACGGTGGGTGGGTAGCTTGCTCGGAATCGGCTTCCGAGCCGTCTGCGTCCTCGTCAATCTCAATCGGCTGTGACGCGGTCGCGCCCGAGGTTCTCATTGCTTCCGTTGCTGATGCCGTGGTGGAGGGAGCCGGGAGGAGTTCTTGAGTAACGGTCGCGGAAATCTTGCTCTTCGAGTTCTTCTTCAAGAGCGCCTCACGTTCGTCTTCCGTTAGACGGGCGAAGAGCTGCACTGCCTGCGCTTTTGCTTCGCGGCGCTCTTGGCGCCTCGCCTTTACCTTGTCCAGGCTTTCTTTGGGGATGTGGTTGTCGTCCCTGACTTCCCATCGCCAGAGCTGGAGACCCGGAGGAATGACGATCGCTTCAGCGCTGGTAGAGGCGTCTGCGGCCAACGCAGCAGCGTCAATGCCGTAGTTTGTTCTCTCCGCTACGGCTACGATGGCAGTCTGGACAGTGGAGAGGGTCAGCTTGTTCTTGTTGGACGGGAGCGACGCGGCAGAGGTTTCGCTATCGCTAGAGCCAAGGTCGGCCTCGGGCATGAGCGCACTGCGGATGATTTTGGCAAGCTCGATGAGTGACTTGTCACTCTCTTGAGCCAGCTTGGCGATGACGTGGAGCTGATCGGCCGGGATCTGTTCGAGCTTGTCCAGTGGGCCGAGGAAAATCTGGAAGTCGATGGTCGCCTTCATCACTGGCGTTGTTTTCGCCCAATCGAGGCTCTTCTGCTTCAAGACCAGCTTGCCATTTCTCAGCTCTACGAGCGACGCTGGACTCGTCCTGCCCTTCTTGGCGGGCGGGCCCGCTGCCAGCTTCTTGGACCCGTCGCCATTCACCTTGCTGCTGCTTTCGCCAGTGTTGGCTTTCGGAACGATGGCGCGGTTTTCGGCGTCGCTGGAGGCGGCGGACTGGCGCGTCTGGCCATGCGAGGCCGAGCTTTTGCGCTTGAGACTGTGGACAACCATGCTGCGGTCGACGTTGATGTCCGAATCCGAGAGCATCGCCTCGAAGCTAGAAGGAGTCGGTGATGGCGGTGGAGCCAGCACGCTCATCACTGTACAGGAGCGCAAAGAACAAGGCAGATTCGCGTCGCGGTCGGCTGCAGAGAGAAACGGACCGGGCGTCGGATGCTGGTGATGTGGGTCGGCAACACTTGCCTTATAAACTGTACATGTGAAGCGAGCGAGCAATAATCAATGCAAACGGGTAGTCGATGTGGCGATGGGGATGCTGTCCAAGATGACAATGAGGATGAGGATGAGGATGAGGATGGGAAGGCAACGAGGTTGGATTCGATGCGCAGCAGCTCCTTCTCTCAATCACAATTCCAGTGTATAGCGCAGATTAGCCTTTCCTATCGACGAGTAGCGCCGAGAAGCGCACGATTCTGTGATTCGGCGTTCGTGATCAGATTCGCGACACGACTCACACCCTCTCAGCTGTCACTCCTTCCTCCGCACGAGTGTGCCGCGTTCTGGACGTGTTAATTGCAATTCAGCTTTGCGCGTTGGCCGTGGCGTGTCGTGTCGACATCCATGATCAGCCCAACGACAGTCATAACTCTTCTCGCCTGCTAGCTCCACGACAGCCTCTGTCACAACCGGAGCCCATGTCCCTCTCGGCCACGAATCAGCCCAAGTCTTCGAAGTCGTCAAGCAGAGTCGCAGGGAAGCTGAAGAAGAGCCCACCCTCTCACACTGTTCAGTGTCATTCTAGCCCGAGGGTGCAGAGGGTGGACTCTGTTGAAATTTACGCGACGCGCTTCTCTTCTATGAGCTCCACAAAGCCTCTTCCCACCATTCGCGCGAGAGAGTGTGCGAGACGTGTATGCATCTTCCAGCCTCTTGTCCGCCGCTTATTCGCCGCTTGTCCACTGGCGTCTACCTCTACTTCCCAACGTCCTGTCGCTCATCAGATACGGCTGATCAGGTGGCGGAGATGTTCTTGCAACAGGCGACCAAGGCGCACAATGCGAGCCAAGCAGCACAGAAAGAGAAGCTAGCCAAGGAGAGGGCGGCCATGCGGCCGTGGGTGGAAAAGTAGTAAGTGCACGGCGGCATAGAATGCCAGTATGCTCGTCGGCATAGAATGACAGTATGCTAAAATTGCACCCACTCCTGTTTATGCGGCTAGTCGACCCAAGACGATTGATGATGTGGCGGCTCAAGAGCACACTGTGGCGGTTTTGAAAAAGACGCTCATGTCCAGCAATCTGCCCCACATGCTCTTCTACGGGCCTCCAGGGACCGGAAAGACATCCACAATCCTGGCCCTGGCCAGGCAGCTCTTCGGGTACGTCGTGCGGTTCCCTTTGTCTGGCTTCTTTCGCGACCTTCTCACGCTCTACCTTGCCTCCTCATGGCTCTCTCCAGGCCGGAACTGATGAAGACGCGAGTGCTGGAACTGAACGCCTCCGACGAGCGAGGTATCTCGGTGGTGCGCGAAAAGATCAAGAACTTTGCCAAGCTTGCCGTCACCAATGCCAAGGATGGATTCCCATGTCCTCCGTACAAGATTATCATCTTGGACGAAGCAGATAGCATGACGCAAGATGCGCAAAGTGCACTGCGTCGCATCATGGAGCAGTACTCGCGAATCACAAGATTCTGTCTCGTCTGCAACTACGTAACAAGGTGCGTATACCCTACATTGCCTGGCCAGGCCGCCGTAGCAAGAGCAAACGGCAGATGAGCTGACTTTGATTCACCTCCCACCGTCTGTGACGATGCCGCAGAATCATCGAGCCTCTCGCATCCCGTTGCAGCAAGTTCCGTTTCCGCTCGCTCGATACCGACTCCACCAAGGCACGGCTAGAGATGATCGCCAAGGCCGAGGCGGTGGAATTTCAAGGCGACTCTGTGCTCGACACACTGATCGCCACCTCGGACGGCGATTTGCGCCGTGCCATCACCTACCTGCAGTCTGCCTCCCGCCTGCACAGCATTACGGGCGATGCCAAATCCGCTATCACCCCTGAATCGATTGTAGAAATTGCCGGTGTAGTCCCCACGCCGGTGATTACCAATCTGGCCGCCGCCATCGGTATCGAGCCCCACAGCGAGGACGGCGATATCGAAATGACCGGCAAAAGCAACCACGACAGCTTCGACCGCATCCGCGACCAGGTAAGGACCATCGCCAGGGAAGGATACTCCATCACACAGCTGCTGGTCCAGTTGCACGACTATCTCATCCACCATCCCACGCTGCTCGCCAAGATCAAGGCCAAGGCCGCCCTTTTGATGGCCGAGATGGACAAGTGCCTCACCGACGGAGCCGACGAAGAGCTCCAGTTGCTCAACCTCTGCCTCAAGGTGCACGACGTCGTCAAGACCGACGGCAAGGCCTACGTCTAGCCTGCCTCGCCGGCTACGCCCCTGCGTGCATCATCCTGCACTGCACTGTACTTTTAGCCATACCTGTCGCCAACACCACATCCAACCTATATGGACAGAAGCCCCAACTCCCATGGGGAGTCATACAGTGTGAGTGCGAGTGAGAGTCACAGTGCGGGTACTACCCTGCGTCGGTGATTTTGCAAGTTCGACCGGGTTGTTAGGTTGCACAGCTTCCTTTTGTTAGGCGGGGCGAGTCATGGTCTTCGAATTGGAAGCTTTGCTACCACATCGAGCTTTCCATTTCGCTGCAGCTCAGCAAACTTTCGCTGCCACATCGAACTGCTAACGATGGTCAGCTCAACTCCGACGGCTGGTATGGCGGCGACGGCCGGGCCTTCCAATTCAGTACCGTCATCTGCATTGGCATCAGCGGCGACGACGGCGGCGACAGCGTCGGGATCCAGCGCATCCAAGACGATCGTGATCAAGCTGGGCACGTCCTCGATCCTGTCGGAAGAAACGCAGCATCCCAAGATCGCTATTCTGTCGTCGCTGGTGGAGACGTGCCACACGCTGCGCTCGCAGGGGCACAAGGTGGTGATTGTCTGCTCGGGGGCGATTGGGATGGGGCGGCTGCGGATGCAGATCAACGAGCGGCCCAAGTCGCTGGGGGAGCGGCAAGCGCTGGCAGCGCTGGGGCAGCTGCGCCTGATCGCGCTCTGGGACTCGCTCTTCGGCACGGTCGGGATCGATGTGGCGCAGGTGCTGCTGACACGCAACGACATCGCCGACCGGCCGCGCTACCAAAACGCGCGCACAACGCTCCATACGCTCATCTCGGCGCCGTTCAACGCGATCCCCATCGTCAATGAGAACGATACGGTCTCGGTCTCGGAGCTGCGCTTCGGCGACAATGACACGCTCTCCGCCATTACTGCTGGGCTGGTCGACGCGGACTATCTCTTCCTGTGCACCGATGTCGATGGGCTCTACACGGGCAATCCGCGCACCGACTCCAGCGCACGCCGGCTGGGGGTGGTGCCGGACGTGGCGGCGGCGCGCAAGGCGGTCTCGGTGGCGACGATGGGGTCGAGCTTCGGGACGGGGGGCATGCAGACCAAGCTGATCGCGGCCGAGCTGGCGACAGCGGCGGGCGTCGCGACAGTGATCCTGAATGGGGCGCATCCGGAGAATATGATCCGGGTGGTGGAGCGCGGGCTGCCGGCGGTGCGCGGCGGTGCGGACGAGTCGCTGGCGTCGTCCGTCTCGTCGTTGGCCGACGAGGAGGTGGCGGTGTTGGGCAGCCCCGCGCTCGAGGAGCCGGCACATACGCTGTTTCTGCCAACGGCGAACCCGCTGCCGTCGCGCAAGTGGAGCATCCTCCATGCGCTCCACCCGGCGGGCGCGCTGGTCATCGACGAGGGCGCCTTCAACCGCATCGCCCGCGCCGACTCCGGCGGTCGTCTCCTCCCCGCCGGCGTCCTCGGCGTCGAGGGCAACTGGGAGCGCATGCAGGCCATCCGTCTCCTCGTCCGCCGCCGCGTCCCCGCCTCCGACCCCGCCAACCCCCTCCCCCACCCCGCCCTCCCCCGCAACCTCGGCCAATACCTCCTCCGCACCCCCAACACCCCCGACTCCCCCGACACTTCCAACATCCCCTCACCAATATCCACCCCCACCACTACGCACACCCCTGCCGAGACCGCCGCCCCGGACTGGGAGTGGCAGCTGGTAGAGGTCGGCCGCGCTCTCGCCAACTACACGTCGATCGAGAGCGAGCGGATCAAAGGCCTCAAGAGCTCGCAGATCTCGTCCGTGCTCGGCTACGCCGACTCGGACTACCTCACAGACCAGGTTGCGCTGCATACCCTCACGCTGCCCTGAGGCGGCACTTGTTCGAATAGACAAGCGCACTGCCGCGCCGCGCGGTGGCTCACCGGATCCCGACCGTGCATCCGGTGCGTACAGGCGGTGAAGCGAGCAAAGAGACGCTGCGTTGCGATGAGATCGGCAACACACTACAGGCGGACATGGCGGCGAAGGAGGGGCCCGGCAAGGCGTTAGGACATGGTCGGCATGTTGACAGAGGCACGCTCAGACAGCTGGGCGTCGTCGGCCCTCCAGAGAGAGGTGGACGTCTTGAAGGCGGTGTAGAAATTGAGGGCGGACTTGCCGTAGAAGCCAATGTCGCCGAGGACGGAGCCCTTGTTGCCGGACCAGGCGAACATGGGGAGCGGGACAGGGACGGGGACGTTGATGCCGAGTTGGCCGGCGTTGACGGACTTCTCAAACTTGCGCGCGGTGGCGCCATTGGTGGTGAAGATGGCGGCGCCGTTGCCGTACTTGTTCTTGTTGATCAGGTCGACGGCCTGGTCGAGCGTGTTGGCGTGGAGCACGACGAGAGTGGGGCCGAAGATCTCCTGGTCGTAGGCCTGCATGCCAGGCTTGGCTTCGACGATGCTCGGGCCGACAAAGTTGCCGTTCGGGTAGTCGGCACATTCGTAGTCGCGTCCGTCGAGCAGGATCTTGCCGCCCTCGTTCTCGACGCTTCCCGTAAGGCTGCGTACGCGTTGGCGCGCCTGCGGCGAAATGAGCGGGCCCAGATCGGCACCCTCCTCGAAACCACCCGAGACCTTGAGCTGCTTGGCGCGCTCGACCAGCTCGGGGATCCACGCTCGAGCCTCGCCGACGGCCACCACCACCGAGAGCGCCATGCACCGCTGGCCCGCCGCGCCAAACGCAGCACCGGCAATCGAGTTGAGCGCAAAGTTCTTGTTGGCGTCGGGCATCAGGATGGCATGGTTCTTGGCACCGAGGTTGGCCTGGACACGCTTGCCGTTCGCTGTGCCGCGGTGGTAGATGTGGGTGCCCGCGCGATCGGATCCGACAAACGAGATGGCCTTGATGCGCGGGTCGTCGCAGATCCCGTTGACCACATCCACGCCGCCGTTGACGACGTTGAGGACGCCTTTGGGCAAGCCGGCGCGTTGGCAAAGCTCGGTGATGATCATCGACGCTCCGGGCACCCGCTCGGAGGGTTTCAGCACCAGTGTGTTTCCGGTGACGGTGGCCATCGGGATCGACCAGAGCGGGATCATGGCGGGGAAGTTGAAGGGGGCGATGGCTGCGGTCACGCCGAGCGGTTCGCGCCGGGCGTAGGTGTCCATGTCCTTGGAAACCTCGATCCTCTCCTCCATCAGCGTGCTGGTGATCCCACAGGCCACCTCGACCACCTGCAACCCGCGAAGCACATCGCCCTTGGCATCGGCGAACGTCTTGCCTTGCTCGAGGACGATAGCGTTGGCGATGTCATCCATGTGGTCGCGGAGCAGCGCCTGGAGCTTGAACATGACCTGCTGACGGCCCAGCAGGCTGGTGTCCCTCCAGTCGGGGAAGGCGGCCTGGGCACTGGCCACAGCAGCATCGAATTCGGAAGCGGTGGTGAGGGGCACTTTGGAGAGAAGCGCTTGAGTTGAAGGGTCGTTGACGTCGAGCCACTCAGAGGTCTGCGAGTTGACAAACTGGCCATCGACGTAGTTTTTGGTGGTGCCGCCAAGCATAGCCGTGCCCTTCCACTTTGACTCGATGTCTTTGGCCCTGGAAAGCGCGAGCGGACTGAGCTGCGCATCGGCCGAGCTGGCAGCGGCAGGCTGCGCCAACCGTGCAGCAGCCGAGGTGCCGAAGCACCGGCTGGGCTGTGCGGCCCTGCATGCTCGCCAAACTGCTGCGGATCGCATGCTGTACGGTTATGCGCTTCTCTTCAGCGAAGGTACCAGGGTGGGGCGACGAAGGGATGATGTGACTAGCAGCAAGAGGAGAAGGGCTCAGGGTGGGTGTCGGGTGGCGGGCAGGTGAGAAGACGGCGGGCTTTAACCTGGTTGCGTTTCTAATAAGCGGACGAAAGCCGGTGCGCTGTCGGCCCTAATGGCCCGTCTTGTCCGGTATAGAGGATTGTATTCGAAACCGGGTTAGAGGGCGCTCGCGCAACAGCTCGGGATTAATCCGATTCCAAAGTCACCCTTATCAATTCCGCTTTGCGGGGTGAAGCTGCCTAATGCCGATGTTCTGTTACTTCAGCAGTCGCCGGACAATCCGCCGAAGATGAGTCACGTGCTATCCTTCACGCTTCTATTCATTGTAACTCACATCTCCCGATGGATTGGCTAGATCTTGCATCGCGCATGTTCAAGGCTTTATGTTGGATCTCTTGGTATTGCTGGACGATCTGACAACAGAAAACACAAGTGTGATCGATCTTATTCACGTTGTGATTGTGCTTTTCGCGACGCTTTCCGCAGTCGGAAAAGCTACACAAAGTCGTTGGCTGTGAGTGGATTGGGATTGAGTCTTCTTTTTTCGACTGGCAAGGCAGCTTTGGTAGCAGAAGTTGGCCATCCCTCCCCTCTCTTTCACCGCCGCCACCATCCTCCACGAATCCGGCGGGCCTGTCGCAACATCGCTTACTGTAAGTTATAGCAGACCCAACCTGGGACTCCCAGGCTATGCTCGCAACGCGATCGACGCTCTGCCGCCGTGCTTTCCAAAGATGAAACCAATTTTCACAGACCTGATCCGACATACCCCTCACACGAATCATTGTGAGGGGGTCAGAGGACAACCACTTAATTGCCTATATTGTACTGATTCGTCACGGCGGCGACTCCGTCTCTTGCTCGTTGTGCATGCCTTACGCGACTGCTTTAAGCTGGCACTGACATCCATCTCCTTGCCCGTCTTTCGATGTATGCTTGCCGTCTCGTCGCCCGACAGATATCTCCAGATGTCCTTGCCATCGGTACTGTCCTCTCATCTCCCACGGACTCGGTCGAGATCGTGGT
This sequence comes from Tranzscheliella williamsii, assembly GCA_023212725.1. Taxonomy (NCBI): domain Eukaryota; kingdom Fungi; phylum Basidiomycota; class Ustilaginomycetes; order Ustilaginales; family Ustilaginaceae; genus Tranzscheliella; species Tranzscheliella williamsii. The sequence goes on from JALBYF010000022.1 coordinate 165,043, forward strand.
AGGCCGTCAAGATGAACGGACCCTTTTTTGATCACTATGTAACCACAACAAGCCCTGGCGCAGCACCACAGTTTGACTATCGAGCGATCGATACTGTCCTGGTCTTTTGGCCGGAAAAGTTCGATGAATTTTCTAGCCAGCTTGATCCAGGCGGGCCCACCATCACCTCTGTCCAGCAGCGGCTGCTCATCGGCAAAGTTTTTACAGGCCATGCTCGGGAGCTGGCTATCGTTGTTCAAGGCGCTGTCTCACCAGCCTGCCGGCCATCTCTTGGCCGTCACGGCGTTAGCATGCTTGGCTCCTTGGAACTGCCTGACAAGAACGGCGAAAGCTCAAGCGAGCACTTTCCTCAGGCCCCGATCTGGATGCAGGTCATTCGCACCGACCGCGTCGACTGCCTTCCGACAATTCGTTCCATCAAGCTGGCATCGTGCCCACATCTCGATGGCGGCATTGATCGTCCTCCATTGGGCACGCGGACCCTGCCGCCCTGTGCGATCAATCTAGTCGGCTATTCAATGCCCAAATCGAGGGTACTGCAGTACTTTGCCCTAGAGCCCTTGCGCCTTGGGCCGGTCTCGGGCATGAAGCTGATCACCATCAGCTCTCTGTTAATGCATGATGATGACCTGGTTCGCTACTCACGCGCTCGCCAAAGCGCTTATGCGCCTACCTCGCTGGAGGAAAAGGCCTATCAACTGCTCTTGCTTGATCCTGACCAGTGGCGTCAAGCGAAGCAACAGGATCCCCAACGGCATTCCTACGCCCAGGGCACCGCCATGCGTCGGTCGGTCGAATACATCAACCAGATGCAACCGCTACGGCGAGCTATGATACACAATCGGTCCTCGCAACACTCCTCATCACCAGAGGCAAGGACGAGTGCAGATCATCTGCGTTTTCTAGCATTGTTGACCCTCGTCGAGCGCACTTTGGTGGGCATCCGTTCGATTCTGCATTGGCCCCTTCCCCTTCTATCTCGTTCTGTTGCACAAGGCTCTGCAAGACCTAGTCTGGTCACCTTGCTGGCATGTGCTCAACAGCTCGACGTGCGCATTTCTCAGTTGCTTGTGGCCCCCCGCCTCGCCTCGAGGCTGCGCAACATTCGAAAAAACCAGAAGCTCACGACTGACGAGATAGCCGCGCCCTACATTGGTCTTTGGAACGCGATTTGGTTGATCACCAACGACATTATCCTCGGTCACGCGGTCAGCCTGCTCCTGCTCCATTACAAGTCTGATCTTGCGAAGCATATCCAGGCATACTTCGACCAGTACTTTGTGCACAACCTTCTTTGGCTGTTGGATTGGCTTGGCGACTGGCCAGCCGGTTTGAAGCTGAACACCGAGCTCTCACTCTTCTTTGGAGACGCCTACTCGTCGTTGACGAGGTCTTGGGGCACGCTGCTTTCCACCATTGTGCTCCCCCATGTCGGCTCCATCGTCGCGTGGGTCGCAGTGGCCGGTCGCCTACTAGGCGTCACGATGATCCTGTGTCTGCTACAAGATGCGATTGCCATTGGCACATTGCACATCACGATCTTCTATACACTCTCTGTCCGTACGATGAGATGCTTCGTATACCTCCTCTCGGCTCTCTTTGACCTGTTTCGAGGCAAGAAGAGGAACGCTCTTCGCGGCGGCCGGTTGGACAATGCCAGCTACGAGGTCGATCAGCTGCTGTTGGGCACGATCCTCTTCACCTTGGTCGCCTTCCTCTTCCCCACCGTCTACGTCTACTATCTGGCGTTTGGGCTGATCAGGACCAGCGTGGTGGCATTCGCGGCGGCCGTGATAGAGACGTGCCTGGGGCTGCTCAATCATCTTCCGCTCTTCGCTCTGATGCTGCGTGTCAAGGATCCTCACCGACTCCCTGCGGGCATCTGGCTGGAGGAGGTCGGACATGGTCATGGACAAGATTGCACAAATGCACTGCAACACGGTCGATTCCGATTGCGCTCGACACCGCTGTCGTGGGACAATATCTTTGAGGGCTATGCGCAGCACATCGGCGGCATCGCACAAGTGCCCAACATGGTCCTCCGCTGCTTGTTGGGTCAACCTTTACGTCCCTCCCTATCGCACTCTGCAATCTAACTGTTCTGACTTACCCTTGCTTGCCTATGTGCGGCGTGTCCTGCCGTTGCTTGCCTATGTGGTGCCTGTCGTGACTGGCTCTGTGCATAGCGTGGCTCTGTCGTGTGCATCTACCGCGAGCATCCCGGTGGGAGAGCCAGTGTGAGCGCTATTCGATCCGTTATCAGCTGTCCCCTCCAACGCGTGGGGCGATTCTTTCTGCAGGATGGCGTGAAGCCTGCTTTCAAACAATCTCTTTATTCCTATTCCGTTTGAAGTGGCAGAGGGCAGAATAGTTGAATACAGACGTTAGTCGCTGTCGTTCTATTCGCCAGATACGAACCTCGTATTCACGTTATATCGTCATTCAAGGGTCATCGTCACCCTTTTCCACGCGGAACTCAAGCTAAAGACGTAACTTACCTACAATATTCACAATTGTTAGCTAGTACTAGGTGGTACTAGCAGACTGTGGAGAAGTTGGGCAGCCATTTTGATAACCTATGCGGTCGCGCAGCCGTATTCAAATTTGCAAGGCACAAGGCAGGTGTAGTTGCCATTGGGACAGCGACCTGCAGCCGGCTTGCATCGATGCACTCGGACTGTGCCGCTTTCTCCTTGTCTGACTGCATGACCAAGGTGGCTAAGTAGTATCAATCAACCATCACGACCGTGGAATGCCCTCACCTTTACCATCATCATCGCGCTCTGATAGAAGCGCAATCACCGCCGTCATCGCCGCCACTCTGCGCAGTAACATTCTAACCTATCGACACGCAATTGCCACACGCGTCTTATCAGCATCACTGACCGCGCAGGGTGGGGCTATCTTGACGCCTCGAGTCATCTCGTCGAAGATTCCCGTTCGCCCAACGATCAAGACAGTGTCCCCGCCCTTTCCCCTCCTTTCATCGCTTCGTCACTTATCTGCAGCAGCCTCTAGTTCGGCACCTCGAACTCGGCCGGCACCTCGAACTCGGCCGGCACCTCGAACTCGGCCGGCACCTCGAACTCGGCTGGCAACGTGATCTGCAAGGCATGCGCAGCCCACCGGCGGTGTAGGCGCACTTTTGTCGAGCGGAAAGAAGGGGAGTCGGACATGACTCCAGGTCCTTCCTTCAGTATGCCTGCTACGTCTCACCCATCCGAGGAGCCTCCCTCTGGCTCCTTTTCTGCTTCGTCAGCATCTACCACGTCCACCACGAACGCCACTCCTGATTCCTCTGGTAGCAGCCGCAGAGCTGACCCAGCTGCCAGCAACAATGGAAATCAGCCCAAGCTGTGCGCCTGGTGTGGACAGCAGCTAGACTCCCAACCGCACGAACGCCCCGCGCCTCTGCTCCCGGACTCGTCCTCAGCGTCGGCCTCCGCACCAAGTCCGTCGTCGTATGCCTTTGCTCCCGCATCCATACGTTCACAGCACCGTTTGCAGACGCAACAGAGTCTGACATCGGCCATCAACGCGGCCGCCGCCGTCGCATTGTCTCGGCACATGAGTGGCGAAGAGTCGCACCCCATAGACCAAGATGGACACGCTGTCTGCGCACAGTGTGCTAGCCAGCTCAGCCTTACCGAGTCCGCTCATGGTTCGAATCCGGAGCGCAGAAGCACCGCTGAACCAGATACCGCCTCTGCGGCGGATATCCAGATGACCGAACCTCCGGAGGTCTCGCCCCCGGAGATACACCGCAACGAAGCAGGCAGCAGTCGCCTCCCGCCGAGCACGACCGAGCTTATTGCCAGCGACAGCAGTAGCACCGCAACAGCTACCTCGTACGCTCAGTCACCACCCCAGGCCAATCTCTCCATCTCCATTGCGAACATGGGCGCCGGCGGCGACGCGGTTGGTTTAGCGCCTGACGGACTATACATGCAAGACAGTTCTGCTTTCCCTCCCCTCCCGCCGCCAGGCTCGTCGCCTGCGCTGCGGTCGCCAACATCGCCCCTCATCAGCGGTAGATCAGCCAGTCGCGGCAGAATCCGGTTCGCAGACGTACATGCTATCGGCCACGAAACGTCAGCATCGCCACCCTTGCCGCTTCAGTTCCAACAGGCGTCCCAGGGCACCGCTGGAGGCTCTGCCGTCCTTAGCATCGGACGGTCAGGCAGCTTCTCTCGAAGCCTCAGCTCGAACGGCTCTGGTCCTGAGAATGCAAATTCCAGTTCAGCCTCCGTGGTTGTCAGTTTTCCAGCGAGCACCAGCTCAGCAACCGCGGGCCTAGCTGCTCACCTTGCCAGCGTAGCTTCCGATCCTTCCTCGGAGTCTGTGCTTCCACAGCCCAAGTCAGGCAGTAGCACCATCAGCAGCAGCAGCGGCAGCAACGGCCATTACGTCGTGCCCGCTCCCGCAAATGCGAACCCCGGCGCGGCTAAGCAGCGACGGTCGTCATCCGTCCAGCGCCTTGGTCGTTCTGGCTCTTCGACCGGCCCCACCACGCTTCCTTTTGCCGCGGTCGGGGCCGCCAAGGACCCTGCTGCCGAATCGGATCCGTACGGGCCCAGCGCCGTGACGCGCCCGAGGCTTAGCAACATCCCCATGCATGTGATCACCGATGAGCTCCATCAGTCAGCCAAGAGGGACCGCCCGCTGTCACTACGCTCGTGGGCGTCGGCGCGTGGGACCGATCCGTCTCGGGCGGTCAAGTATCACATCAATCCATTGGCCGCAGCGCAGAGCAGCACGACGGAAGCGGCAGCCAGGTTAGGCCTCAGCGAAGCGGTCGGGCTAGGCCATACGGTAGAAGGAGCGCGCTGGTATGCAGCGGCGGGGCCAGACCCGCTACAGGACATCTCATGGCTACGGACGCCGCCACGCGGGCGCGGTTGTCTGTATCCCGGCGCGACATTCAACGGGACGCAGAAGTCGGGGCGCAATTCATACGACGTGACGGTACGGATCGTCAACGTGGACCTGGACGCTTCGCATCTGTGCGGCTACCTGAACATCCGGGGGCTCACCGAGGACTGGCCCGAGCTGACGACCTACTTTGACGCAGAGATTATTGGCGACCGGTACGGCTTTGTGACGGGCAAGTGGGGCGCGACCGAGGCGGACGACCTGAAGCACTGGGCGCGGTTTGCGCCGTTCCGGCCGCTGCGTTCTGCGCTCTCGAAGCCGGGGCTGCGATTCAACCAGCTGAACAAGCCGTACGTGTTTATGCGGTGGAAGGAGAAGTTCCTGGTGCCGGACCACCGCGTGCGCGACATCAACGGCGCGAGCTTTGCCGGCTTCTACTACGTCTGCGTCGAGCTGGGCGACGGGGCTGCGCGGCCGGCGGAGGCGTGGGAGGGGCGCGGGCGGAGCGATAGCCATAGCGCGAGCGGGAGTGGAAGCGGGGGTGGGGGTGGGGTGTCGACGGCAAGTTCGCCGCTGGGGGCGGCGACAGGGGCGCAGTGGTATGCGGCGCGCACGCAGCGGCGGCGCGAGCTCTCGCTCTCTGCGCCGTGGCCCGCCTCGCCGGGCAGCCCCGGCTCGGTCGGCGAGGCCCCGTTCACCCCCCCCGCCCCGCCCGCAGACGACCTCGGCGCGGCGGGCAAAATGTCCGGCTTCTACTTTCACGAGAACAGCGAACCCTACCAGCAACTCGCCCTCCACCACACCCCCGAGCCCGCCACCGCCAGCTTCGAGCTGCGCTAGCCCTCCCCCCCCGCTACTACCACACCACACTCCGCCCTATCGCAATCCACGGAAGCCCTGTGCGCTTTACAGACGAAGACGGAAAGACGGGCAAAGAAGACGGTGCGATGTGCGATGTGCGACGTGTGTGCAGTACAAGTACAGGTTGGGTGGGGGGGTGGTTACTCGGCGGCGCGCCAGAGCTGGTCGGCGAGGACGAGTGGGCTGATGGCGTTGGCGGCGAGGTGGGCGTGGTGGATGTCGACGTGGATGGCGGCGTTGCGGGCGTCGCTGCGGACCAGGAGGGCGGACCAGGAGTCTTTGGCGGGGTCTTTGGCGGGGAGGAAGCCGAGGCTGCGGAAGATTTTCAGGCAGAGGCTGTAGAGCGAGGCGGGGTCAGCACGGGCACGGGGTGGCCACGGCGGGGTGGAGGGGGAGGGATGGAGGGAGGGACTTACGCGTCGCGGTCCATGGCGGACTCGTCCTCGACGTCGACCTGCTCGAGCTCGTCCAGGGCGGCGCGGCAGGCGTGCAGCTGTGCCTGGAGGGTGGCAAGCAGCGCCTCGTTCTCGTTGATCTTCTTGGCGAGCTCAAAGTTGCGGTTGTCCAGCTTCTCCACTGTCTCGGCGTGCTGGTTGAGGCTGCGCCACTCGGCTGCCTCGCGCGTCGACTGGCGGCGCAGGTCGGCCAGTGCCGTCTCGAGCGCTGTCCGCCACAAACGCAACCCATCCGTGCACGAGTGTGGTTAGCCCAAGCGCACCGCAACCGCGCGCGCAGGTACACTCACCGTGGATCTTGGCACGCATCTCCTCCTCCTCCTTCCGGCGACGCTGCTGCGTCTCGCGGATCGTCTTTTCAATCTGCCGCAGCTTGTCCAGCTCTTCGTGCGGCTGCAGCGACGAAATCAGATTCTCAATATCCTCGTCGCTGTCAGCAAGGCGGGCGTCAGTAAGCATTTGGCAAGAGCGCACGGACACAGAAGCACGCGGCACACATACGTTAGTCGTCCTTCCTCCCCCTTTGCAAACGGCGATGGCGCCGCCGCCGCCGTCCGATCCGGGGCACTGTCCGGCGGTGTTGACGGCATCGACGAGGAGCGTGGTGTCGATGCGCCAGACATCTGCGCAGCGCCATCGTCAGCAGTGCGCCCAGCTTTGGGCGTGCCTGCCCCGGCAGAAGCGGACGCGGCTCGCGGTGCCGACATTGTCCGGCGGTCTAGGGATAGCGAGCTGCTTGCTCCGCGGCAGGCACTTGTCTCCGCACTGGCTCGATCCTGGCGGTGGCGGCGATGTGCACTTTGCAAAGCGGAGGTTCGGGCGAAATAGCGGCTCGACAAGGGCAGCGCTGCTGGCTGGCGTAGGTGGATGATGACGAGATGGTGATGCGAAGCGCAGATGCGTGCGCCAGTCTGGTGTTGATTCAAAGAGAGAAATGCGCGCAGTCCGCCCGCATAGAGTTGAGTGTTACTTATGCGTCGCGCTCCAAAGGCGACAAATTTGAAGCGCAATCACTCGCACGACTCCATCACCCGCACGTCTCAGTCGCTCGCACCAGACAGCGCAGGCGAGACACTATGATATGGTGGCAACAACAAGCGATGAGCCTCGTCGCTGTCAGGGGTCGCAGCAGCGATTGAAGAGGACGAAGGGGGAGAAAGGCGTGAGGAGGGGTGTTTACGCGCACGCACCGAGGCCACGTGATGCAAACAACCGGACACGCTTGAGCTTGCTCCACGTGACGGATCCGAGCCGCGCGTAAAGCCCTCCACCTTCCACCTTCCACCTTCCACCCTCCCTCAGCACCCTCCCTCTCACACAGCTGGCTGCTACCTTCTTTCGGCCAATCGGAAGACTATGGAAGCCATGGTAAAGCCAACTCGTGGCGTGGCGGACCCGCTGCCGGACCACTGGGTATGTTTCTTAGCTGGGCGGCGCGGCTATTGTATGGCTGCGTTGTGCTGACGGGCTGTGTTGTGTGGTTATCGCTGGTGGGTGCGGGTGTGTGCGGCGCAGTATGTCTTCTTCGGGGTCGTGGAGCCGGCGAGTGTGCTGGCGGGGTGCTACTATGCGCTGGTGCTGCCGGAGCGGTATCAGCGCGAGCTGGTCCCGGCGGCGTTTGGCGCCGAGGGTGGGGCAGGGTCGCCGCTCGGCGCGAGTAGCCGCATGGTGCTGGGCCAGCTGGGCAGCTGCTACTTTCTGATCATGCTCAACTCGGCGCTGCTCTTCTACGCGCTGCGGCGTCATCTGCGTGGCGCGCACGACGCGCTCCTCGAGCGCCTCCTCCGCTACCTCCTCTTTGTCCTTGCCGCCGCCGACTGTACGTGCCCGCGCCCCGCCTCGCACCGAGACCCCAGACTGACCGCCGCGCGCTCGCACAGGGACCCACATCGGCCTCACCATCGCCCTCCTCCCCAACACACCCCACAACAGCAAGTTTCGCCTCCTCGCAGCACCCGCCAACTGGAACGCCCTCGTGAGCAGACCTCGCCTTCCCCCGCCGCGCTCTCCCGCACAACGCTTACCTCCGCCCACCCACTCCGTCCGCAGCTCTTCGGTAACATCGTCATCACCTTTATCCTGTTCTGCGTAAGTCCGCCGCGCATGCGTATCGTCCGCGTCCGCCAGCACTGACACGCGAGTCCGATCCCGGCGCGGTAGTTCCGTGCGCTGTGGTGGCTCGGCGTCGCCCGCGGCAGCCCGCTGGCCGAGCTGCAGCGCGGCGTGGCGGCGCGCAAGAGTGTGTGAGCGTTTGGATGCGTACAATCCGCACGCATTGCCGGTACGCATACCTAGCGCAAAGCGCGGCGTTGCGCGCCGCCCAAAGACGCCTAGATGGACGCGTGCAGGCTTCGCGGCTCCACGCAGCCTCCGACACATAGCACCGCCGAGCTCCCCTACACCAGACAGGCTCCAAGCTGCAGCGATGGCACCGCCCAGAGATTGCTTTCTAGCACCAACAGACAGCATCACTCCGGCCCCTCAGGAATCATCGTGCATGCGACTGGCGTGTCCGCCTTGTTGCGCCTCCACCCGCGGTGTTGAGTGAGGGTGGAGTGGGAAGGGAAGTGGGAGTCGTCGGGGCGAATTGGTTCTCCGTGTTTGAATGCGCGAAGCGCTGCCTCCATCCAAGGCATGAATGAGAAGGATTTGGCTGTCACGAAGCTACACTCGCTCACAGCGCTCGAACGCGCAGCGAGGTTGTCGTGAAGGCTCAGACCGCCCACGCCCGGACGGCGCTAGCCACCCTCCTATCGCCGCTACATCTACGGCTGTTTGTGATTGCTAGACTATGAGTCGTGACTTTCCCACCGCCCGTCCTGACTTATGGGAGGCCGCCGTCCCAATCTGCGGCAATGCGTGTCCTGATCGGGGGCGCCGGCTAGCAGGGCCCTCGCTATCATCAGAAGATAGGTCTGACGCAGGAGCTCCGGCGAACAACAAGCCAAAGAAACGAACCGCCTTGGTCAATGCCAGCGGCCGACCGTTCGCCAAAGTTCCCCGTCGCGCCAGGACCTTCCTTTGCCATCCTACGCACACCTCGAACAATGCAGTGACACACAAACTGGCGGAAGCTTCATATGATGGTATACTGGGGTAAAGACAAAGCATTGGCAACTTGATCGAAAGCGGGTAGCCGCAAAGCGAGCCGAAAAACGGGTGGCCCTAGCCGAACCCGTCCGGCTGCCGTATACGAGCGCTTTTTCGATTTGTGCACCTGTATGCATACAAGGGATGTGTAGGAGATCAATTCGTCGAGGAGCCTCGTCGACTCCTGTCCTTGACTTCCAGACACATGGTACCGCCCATGCCGTCGGGGAAACAGAGATGTCTCTTGGCGGGAGGCTGCGGTTTAGAGGACTGTGTGGTAACGGTCGGGATGTGAGGTTCCGACGCTGCCGACGTAGTGTTGGGCGGCCGAGTTGTCTGGCTAGCACTGCTAGCAAAGGACGTAGCAGGATAAGAGGGTGGCGAGCTGCTATATGCATTCAAGGGTGGCGATGCTGCATAGGTGGACGGCATGAAGCCGAAGGCGCTCAGAGCGGATAGACGTCCGCCCGCACCCAGAGCCGTGCCGAAGCTTGTGCGGCGAGGAGGCGGTGGCATGGCTGTGCTTGGCAGCTCGGAAGAAGGGGACGGGCCCGGGGGCGTGGCGTTGGACGAAGAAGAAAAGAGAAACTGAGGCAAGAGGAACGTATTGGGGCGGTGTGGCTGCGGCTGGGAAGCTCCTCCGGTAGTCGCTGGCTGCTGATGGTCAGGGGACGACCTCCCAGACGTGGAAGCCATCGACGAGCTCGAGGGAGACGTGGAATACATCTCGCAGTAGACGGAGTGTGAGTTGTTCGGCGTGCAAGTAGAGCCACTCGCAGATCGTCCAACGACAGCTATAGATGGTGGAGCGTAAGAGAACCAAACGGATCAACTTGGAGATGAGTTGAAGTAAACCGGCGCAGAAGGGCTGGTGAGGGCTGGTCTTGGAGAAGTGGTTGTGCTGAGCAAGGATGGTCACGATGGCAAGGGTCTGCTGCTCCTGGCTGGCTAAGGGCGGGCGTGGCGGCGATGTAATCTGTCTTTCGAGCCGCCATCCAGCATGCCATTACAAACCCAAAAGTAGGGACGGATCTTTCCGCGTCTAGCCAGTTACCAAGGTGAAACTGCGTGGGAAATCGCGGCGCGCCTATACTATTATCGACTTGCCCTGCATATTCGCCGATCCCATTCAACCCTGCATGCCTAGCAAGTTTGACATGCTTAGCAGGTTTGACATGTCGGTCGTTACGCTTGACTAGAGCACGTTCGCTGCCCGTGTAGCATTCAAAATGCTGGAAATAGTGTTCCAAACTCTGTTGCCCTCAGCCCTTTGCCTCGGCCCGCGACCGGATCGCTGTTGCGGCCTGAGCGTCTGCTATATTGCATCACACATACTCAACGGCAACGCTGTCTACAACTGCACAGCAGCGAAATGGGTCTGAAGGAGAAACTGCCAAGCTTGCTCCTTTATGCGTTCTGCAACTGGAAGTGGGTAGTCGATTTGCCCCTCAATGCGGGTTCCAACCACATTCACATTATGACAAATTACGTCATGTTGGTCTGGAATCTAACAGCAAAGCGATGCTCGGATCACGTGAGTTTGCCACTTCCCCTTCCACGCGTTGGGCTGGACAGGGTCTGCAGGTTGTGGTTCAGTACGAGTACATTCTGCTGAGTTGGTTATAGGGCATCTGTCACAACCTCACCATCCTTCCTTACAACCATCACCTATTCTCAAACTCCTTTCCGCCTATCCCGTTCCCTGCTTTAGCTTGTCTCCAGGCGTTAGGCGCGGCTGTAGTCATCATGGTAGACCGTGATGACTACATGAGCGAGGGCTTCGACCCAGCCTCGCTCAAGGTAGCACAACTGCGAGGACTGCTTGTCGAGCATCAGATCCCGTTCTCCAGTGCAGCACGCAAAGCCGATTTGGTGGACCTCTTCAATCAGCACATTCGCCCCAGGACCGCTTCTATACGCAAGAAGAACGCCACCATTGTAGCCAGTTCCAGCGGTATTATCGACATGCGAGACCGTAGGAGCGACGCCGAAGACACCCCGACACACACACCTGCTAAGCGTAAGCCCGGCAGACCCAGGAGGAGCGAGGCAGCCACCGTGTCTGCCAATCCCACCCCTTCTAGGCGCAAGTCGGCCGTGACCGAGTCAAGAATTTCAACCGAAACCGAAGAGCAACAGCCTATAGCCGCACCAGATGCGCCATCGTTTGCCACTGAGAAAGGGCTGACAAAGGGCAAGCGAGGTCGTCCGAGAAAGTCCGCTCCCGTATCCGTCTCTGCAGACGCATCCGATCCAGAGGAGCGATTAGCCCGACATGTTTCCTTCGGTCCTGATTCGCCACAGATCCGGTCTGCAGAGAGGAGAGCTAGCCGTCTCAACAGGGGTGGCACTGGCTCTGGCAGCGGCGACGATAGCGTCTTCTCTGACAGCAATCCATTCCAGTCCGGCAGCGAAGCATCCCCAGCACTGGGCCCTGCCGCAAAGGCAGCTGCTTCTGCTAGAAGGGCTCGAAGGAAGACTACCGATGGCTCCTCACTTAGAAAACGACACTCTGCTGAGCATCTTGTGCCCTCGTCGCCTCCACTGGCTCGCTCGTCCGGTACCAGTCCATTGTCAAGGTTGCAAAGTTACATGGATCAGTCCGTCACTGCCTCGACCCCGCCTCGCATTTTCAGCCGCATGACAGGGAAGACCCCTGCCCTGTCATCCACTCATAACTCTGCGGATGAAGCGATGGAGGAGGGGCCAGCTGGAGAGCTTGCCGACGACAATATTGAGGACACAGTAGTCGAGCAGTATAGCTCCCCTTCTGCGCTCGCCAAGATGAGGATCGTAAAGCGACAAAAGGCGAAAGAGCGAAGCGGCGACCGATCGTCCCGGCGTACCTTTTGGGATCTTGTGTCCGACTCGGTCTGGACCATACTCTGCATCGGTGCGCTGACCTGGATGGTCTGGTATGCCAGAGAAACCCGCGCATTAGGCTTCTGCGACACAGGGTCCGACAGCAATGCGATTGTCCAAGATCGTCGCTTGACTGCGCTTGCCGAAGCAAAGGCGCACAATGCCACGGTCGAAGAACTGTCGCTCGTGCCTTGGCGCTTGCAGCCTAGCTGCACTCCGTGTCCTTCGCACGCTAATTGTGCCTACGGCGAGGTGCTCGGATGCGCTTCTGATGATTGGGTATTGCAACCCAATCTACGATCCAAGTTGCCGCTTTCCTCGTGGTTTCTGCCGTTGAGCTACACGGAACCGCGATGCTACCCGGATACCCAAAAGCTGGTCTTGGCGTCGGAGCTATCCGTGGCCATCTCGCACATGCTCGCCGATTTCAAGGGCGAGATCATCTGCGGTACGCAGAAACCACATGCCACCACACGCAAGCTTTCGAAGAAAACGACGGCCGAAAACGGCAATCTCACCTACGCTATTGCCGAGGACGCTGTCAAGCGATCGATGTCAGCGACGCGAGATGCCAAGCTAGACGACAGCTATTTTGAACAGATATGGTATATGGCGCTTTTTGAGCTGACGGACCCGCGCAGCAACATTCTCCGCATCCCTGTCACGACCTCCGCACCCGGAAGCGCGGAAGCTGCGGCCAATACCACCCACTTTTTGGCGGCTAAACAGCCGGCGTTGTCCATCTCGTGTCGGTCCAGGTTGGCTCTCAAGGGCTGGGTCTATCGTGCCCGGCTCTACTTTTTCCTGTTGTTGTCTGCGGTCTCGTCCTTTTTCTACCTGCGCTACCGGCTGGCAGCGGCACGCGCCGAGAGCGGCAAGGTGGCCGAGCTGGTGCAGGCAGCGCTGGAGCGGCTGCAGGAGCAGGAGTATCTGCACGGCGTCGACCCGGTGCTGTACCCGGACGACTTTGTCCCGCTCTCGCACCTGCGCGACCACATCCTCAGCGAGGTGCACGCCCCCAAGGCCCGCAACCGCCTCTGGCGCAAGGTCGCACGCGTCGTCGAGGAAAACTCCAACGTACGCACCCGCCAGGCGCAAAAAAAGGGCGAGTGGCTCCGCGTCTGGCAGTGGGTCGGCGTCGAGTCCTTCCGCCCCCTCGCCTCGCCCGCTCCCCGCGCCCACCCCGTCGCGTGACCCGCCCACCGCTCACATAGCCCGCCTCCCGCCCCTCGCCACGTCATGTACCCTCCCCGCTGCTTACTCCTGTAACTTAGATACCACCGTAACCTACTCCACTGTCTGGTCACTACCACAGATTCGCTGCAAAGGTTTACAAGCGACAACCGGGAATGCAATGCTGTATGAGATTGTTGCTGCGAAGAGAGAGGTGGTGGGGTGGCGCTAGAGCTCGAGGTCGGCGAGGGCGCGGCCCACGACCTCGAACGAGGCGATCATGATGCCGCAAGCGGGGGCGACTTTGGCGGTGCGCGGGCTGAGGCCGTTCCAGAGCCCGCGGGAGCCGTCGGTGCGGAGGATGTGGGCGAGGGCGTGCCAGACACTGGGGGCGCTGGGGGCGCGGAGCGAGCCAGCGAGGGGCGTGCCGGCAGCCTGCGTCTGGAGGCGCGTCTTGACCACGTCAAACGGATGCGTGAGCACGGCGGCAACGCTGCCGCTCACCGCGCCGGAGACAAAGGCAACGCCGAACTCCTCGCGGCTCCCGCTCGCGTGCCCCTCGCCCAGCCCCCCGCCCGTCAGCATCCGCTTGCCCGTCTCGTACCCGGCAAAGTAGATCGCGCTGAACGGCACATCCCGCCACAGCGTCGGCGTCAACCCCCGCCACAGTATCCGCGGGCCCCCGCCCGCCCGCGTCGACGTGGTGCTGATCTCTACCCAGAGCCCGCGCAGGATCGTCGAGAGCGTCGCCTGAGACCGAGACGAGGCCTGCAGCCGTGTGCGGATCAGCTCCAGCGGCGTCACCAGCGTCGCGGAAACACCCCTGGCGAGCGCACCAGCCATCAACGAGGCATAGAGAGACTGTGCCGTCACCGCCGACAACGTGGAGTTGCGCTGGTACGCCTCCGCCACCTGGCCCCTGTCCTCCGAGGCCAACAGCAACGAGCGAAAGTAGTCGTAACAGGACATGTACGTGACCTGGCTAGGCACCGTCATCATCAGCGTCGGTGCCAGACCGCGCCAGAGACCGCGCATCCCCTCGGCTCGTCCAACCTTGACCACTCCGTCCCAAAGACCTGTAAGCCTGCCCTGGTGGGCTGCCGCTGCCTTGAGTTCGCGCGTCGCCACCGTCTCGTTTGGAAATGCGCAGGCGCAGGAAGACGAGCCATTGGCGGTCACAGCTGACGGAGTCGGATGTAGATAAGTGTTGGGAGCGGGTGGCGGAGAGGGCAGAATGCGGACGCTCGAACGCGGCGTAGAGGCGCTGAAAGACGTGGTGTGACCCCAGAAGTGAGAGGGCTGAAAGCGCGGTGCTGACCTGGAAGATGTCTTGCCAGACAACGCTGCCGCAGCCGCTGAAGACGACGAAGAGGCGGACGAGACGGCAGACTGGCGCGGGTCGTAGCGACAGAGCACTGACTCGGGCTGCTTATTGGAAGTGAAAAACGTTTGTTGGCAACATGTCGCGGGATGTGCGTTGAAACTTCCAAAGGCGAGCTTGGCAGAGCGGCCCTTCACTGCAGCCTTGCCCTTGTCGCCGACACTGGCTGCGGTAGCCAGATGTTGCGACGGCAAGAAGAGCGGTTCTGCGCTGCTCTGGGTCTGTAACCTCGTCTTGATCACGTCAAAGGGCGTCATGAGGAACGAAGTCGTCACTGCGCCAGTGACAGCGGCGACGGCCTTTTTGCTGCGCGAGACGGGTTTGCGCGGCGCACTCTGACCGAAACTTGCTCGGCGCTTGGACAAGCCGGATCTCTCGAGTGAGGTGATGGACATGGACGGAAACGCTTCGGGCTGCGCCACAGGAAGCGAGTCCATCGCCACTTTTGATGAAGAAGCCATAGTCCAGTCCGTATCGTATGGCACACGCAAAGGGGGTGACGCCAGGATGGAATTGTTCGTCCAATGTACTGTGCGTGTCGATCCAGATGGGCTTGGACTAGAAGGTGAAGTTAGGTGCTGCGAGGTGCATAGTAGCAGCCACGGCGATCGGAAGCAGATGCTGGGAGCGGTGATGAAGAGAGCAGCGAGTGATGGATAGTATGCCTACAAGTGACTATCAAGTGTGACGATGGCCAATCCAAGGCAGACTCGCCACTCTACCTTTTCGAAACACTTGTTACGAAGCTCAGCCAAAGTCCTTTGACTGGTGACGGAAGAAGAATTAGAAAATGACTCAGGCAGGACGACTCCACCGCAATCACCATCTTCTAACAACGAAATTCCTCGCGTCTTTGCTCAGCTCAGCCATAGCAAAAAACCCGAAACGTAGGTGGCTTTACAGGCTCTCGCAGATCAGATAAGAGGATCGCGTAACCGCAAAGGTGGAGGAAAGGCGAGCTGTTCTCGTACGAGACAACGAGCCGCTGGCTCATCAACGCGCAACGAACGACTTCTGTTGGCGACGCGAGCCCCAACCCACGGACAAAGATCGTCCATCCGTTACTGCGAACTTGGACATCCTACAGGGCGCAGTCGGGCTTGATCGTCTACTGCCGCACCAATGGCGCTGAGAAGAGGCAAGGACCGCGTGACCAGTGGGGGGTCAGAAGGTAAGCTCGCTCGCCGTCGCGCTTGACGTGGCTGGACGGTCCACATCGCACTGGCTGACTGGCTACGAATCTCTGGCGCGGACTAGAACTGCAACTGTGGCATGCGGTGCGGCAGCATCTGAGGACGGTGGAGAAGATTCGTCTGGCTGCGCTGGACAAGAGCTCGACAGCTGAGAGTCTCCGTGGCGAGCTTGTTGCGCTGAAGGAGAGGAAAGAACTGGGTGATGAGTACCGGGCCAAACGGCGCAAGCTGGAGGATGTGTATTTCGATCTGGCGAACAAGACCAAGGATGAGCTGGCGGCGATTGAGTCGGCGCAGGAGAAGCTGGGGATTCTGGCGGCGCTGCGTAGTTCTACGGATGCGGCCGGGTCGCGTACCTCGACGCCGCGGAAGGAGTTGGCGGCCAAGCTGACGTCCGGTGGTGCTTCGACGCCGACGCCGCCGGGGCGGCGGACCGGCACTCCGCTGGGAGCATCGCGCCTCAGCGGGCCCGTGCCGGGCAGCCGCGGCCGGCGCGAAACACTGGCAGCACAACATCCGCTGGCGCAGGGTCGCAAAGTCGCCGTCCTACCCAGCAGAACCAACGAAGAGTCCGACTGGCTCAAGGCCACCGTCCTCTCCTTCAGCAAAAGCAGCAACGAATATACGGTACAGGATGACGACGAACCCGGACCCGAGGGCACCTACAAGGTGGGCATGGCCAACATCATCCCCCTCCCCATAAGCATCTCCAGCATGCCCGCCTCCGACTACCCCGCCGGCTCCCGCGTCCTCGGCATGTACCCCGACACAAGCTGCTTCTACGGCGCCGTCGTAAAGTCAGGCGGCCCCGGCCTCACCCGCAACGCCAACGTCGCCAAGCTGATCAAGAAAGAACCAGAACTGCTCGAGGCAAAATACAACCTCGAGTTCGACGACGACAACGGCGAAATCCGCCAGGTACCCGCCTGGCTCGTCGTCCAAAGCCCCACCACTTAGCCTACTCCCACCTCGCTGCTGTAACCATTAGTATACCCACTTTCTGTCCTGTCGCTCGATACGGCACCAGCAACCAAAGACTGCGCGATAGAACGCAAGCACAATTACACACGCTACGTTTACACGGTATCGACGCTATTGTTTTGCATACTCTTCGAAAAACGTGACAACTGCGGCAGAAGACACGACTGTTAGCGTACATGGTATAGGGCGCAAGGGCTTGCGACGCGGCTAGACCTCTTCCGAAGTGACCGGTTGGTAGCCTTGGGCTGGGCCAGGCTGTCGCGTGAGCCGGAGACCAGAAGTGGTGATGGTGGCTTCGAGCTTGCCGAGCAGCTGGTAGCCAACGTCTTTCAAGTTGGCCACAATGCGATCGAACGCGCCGGCATCCGACTGTGCAAGCATCTGTTGGAGGCGGAGTCCGCTGGCGGGCCCGGGCGGCGCCGCCGAGCCATCATCTACAAGCTCAGCGGGGCGTTTCCACCACTTGAGGGTGAGCGAGCTGGCTACCACGCTGACGCTGGAAAAGGCCATCGCCGCGCCCGCCATCATCGGGTGCAAGCTCAGGCCCCAGGGCAAGAAGATACCCATCGCCAAGGGAATGCCAATCAGATTGTAGACAGTCGCCCAGACAAAGTTGAGCTTGATCTGACGGAAAATCCTGCGCGAAAGATGGATGGATGCGGCGACATCCAGCAGGTTGGAGCGCATGAGCACGATCGAAGCAGCTTCGATCGCAACGTCGGATCCGGTGCCTAGTGCGATACCCAGGTCCGCAGAGGCAAGGGCGGGCGAATCATTGATACCGTCCCCGACCATGGCAATCCCGCCGCTTTTGGACTGTCCATTGGAGCGAAAAGGAGAAAATGGCGCACCACGCTCAAGATCGGCTCCGATCGACTGGTTGCGAAGCTGCAGAACCAGGTCCCGCTTGCCGCTCGGGCTCATCTCGGCGAAGACATCTTCCTCCTCGTCCATGCCTAGTTCCCGCGCGAAGGCACGCGCTGTGACTTGCGAATCTCCCGTTACCATGCCGCACCGAATTCCCATCTTCTGGAGCGCTAGGATAGTTCGTTTGGCTTCCGGTTTCAGGCTATCGCTAAGGCTGAGAATAGCAGTTAATGACCCGTCAATACTGACGATAACCGTCGTCCGGCCAAGCGCCTGTTCTTGCTCTATGACTGCGACAAGCTCATTTGCCATTGGCTCCGTCTTTCCATCTGCCGAGACATAATCCGCAGTGCCGATTTTGACGGTGTGTGAGGTCATCGTTTCCTCCAGCTGGACACGGCATTGAATGCCTTTGCCAGTATGGCTTTCAAATTCCTCTATCATGACGCCATCGATTGCAACGGCAACTCTATCAAGAAGCGCTGCCGGCATGCTGGACGCAGGACTAGAGCGCTGGGGCGCTGATCCCAGCTGTTCCAGAACATGTAAGGCGACGGCACGAGCAAGTGGATGCTCCGACTTGGCCTCGGCGGCTCCAACGATGCGGAGTACTTGACGCCGCGATAGGCCTCCGACTGCGATAATATCGAGTTGAGTGCTGCTGAGAAGTACTGTTGAGTTGGATTTCTCGCCTAACCATAAGACTTCTCGTAATGTCAATTTGCCTTCGGTGAGGGTTCCGGTCTTGTCAAACAGCATTCGATGTATAGTTGTCGAAGCTTCCAGTGGCCCGCCTCCTTTGATGAGGATACCGTTTTGCGCTCCAACTCCGGTGCCTACCATGACGGCTGTTGGAGTTGATAGTCCCAAAGCGCATGGACAGGCCACAACGATAACGCTGATGCAGAGCTTGAGACACACCATCATCTTGGTAACACCTTGCTGGTTGAAGACCGAAGGCAGCATGTGGCCAGACAGAAGATGGGCAATCACCATCCACGCAACAAATGTCAGCGCACCCAGACCCACGACTGTGGGCACAAAGTAGCCAGCAACTTTGTCGGCAAATGCTTGAATCGGAGCTTTGGATGTTTGAGCTTCATCGACCAATTTCACGATCTGCGCCAGGCTGGTATCCTTGCCGGCTCTGTGCACAAGGAAATCGAAGGTACCGGTGCCATTGACGGTGCCACCAACGACAGGACTGCCGGCAAGCTTGTGTATGGGTAAGGCTTCGCCCGTCACCATGGATTCGTCAACGGTAGACTCGCCTCGGACAAGGACGCCATCAGCAACGATCCTTTCGCCCGGGACAACCTTCACGTAGTCGCCACGCTGAACAAGCTCAGAGGCTACTATCCTTTCCGCCTTGCCTTCGATGCCATCGGTGTAAATGGTCGCTGAAGAAGGCGTCAATCCGATAAGCCTTGAAAGCGCCTCGCTTGTTTTGCCTTTGGCGGTATTCTCGAGGAAGCGGCCGAAGGAGACAAAGGTGAAAAGCATTGTTGATGTATCGAAGAACGTGGCTGGTTTGGTGCACTGGCCTGGTGTATCCATGCCCATATCCATCGAGCGCGCCAGTACGGACGAAACTGTAGCAAGCTCTGGTGGAGTATCGGTGCAAAAGAGGCGGAAAACCATGGAAAAGATGCTAAAGCCCCAAGATGCCGTGGTGCCAATGACGATAAGCACATCCATAGTAGCGCTGCCGTGCTTGAGAGCTTTCCAGGAGGTTCTGTAGAATCGCAGGCCGATGCCGAACTGAACTGGGATGGTCAAGACGAGGCACAGAACATCCTGGAGGTAGAGACCGGGGATGGGCTGCCACCAAAGGATACTTCGACTGAAGGCGAACTTTGGCAGAACCATTGAGAGGATGAAAACAGGGATGCCCATGGAAAGCGAAAAGAGAAAGGCCGCTCGCCATTCCGCGATTTCTTTGATCCTGCCCAAAGAGGCCAGCTGTGTCGAATCGCGATCATCGCTGACAACGGCATCAAATCCCAGGTCCTCAACATGCTCCAAAAGGTCTCTGACGCCAAGTTTGTTCTTGTCGTAATCCACCCTGGCCTTTTCGGTGGAAAGCGAAACCGAGATGCTCCTGACGCCGTCGATCTTAGCAATTTCACGCTCGATAGTCGAAGAACACGAGGCACACGTCATACCGTAGACGTTGAGCTGTATGGTACCCCACTCTTCAGTGCTGACCGAACTGTTCTGCGAAAGACGTGCGTAGACTTTTTCACCCGAGCCGGATGATGATTCAGTCCTGACAATATCGAGAAAGCGGGCATCGAAGCCGGTATCCTCGATCTCTTCGGCCACTTTCTCGGGCGTCCAATTGCTGTCATCGAATATGACCGTTGCCTTCTGCGATAATAGAGCGACCGATATGGAATATATGCCAGCTTGGCTCCGAATCATCCTTTCAATTGTTTCGACACATGCTCCGCAGGTCATCCCACCTATTTGAAAGGTGGCTGTCACCTTGTTGCCTGGCGGGTGCAAAGGATCGGGACCAGTAGTCCCGGCTGGTAAAGAACTGTTTGCGGCAGACATGACGGCAGTACAAAAAGATGCCGAGGCCGTGGGGGCGTTGCCCGTCGATCTTCGCGGCTGTTAACGCGAAACTGTTTGTAAGGACCGGTTCAGACCGAAAGAAATCCAGATAGAGCTACAGCAGAGCCATTCTCTTCAATTGTTGCGGTTGACAGAGCGATGGTAACGGTGACTGTGGGTCCGGGATGGTGGGCACGAGTAATGGTGGGTCTGGCAGCGAGCGACATTGCCACTGCGCAGCAACTGTCGCGAAAGCAGGGAACGGGAATGTCAGTAAGGCACGCGAATGAGATTCAGATCTTCAAAAACAGCGGTACCCATCGGGTTAAGTCCGAGGCATTCCGGATCTAACACCACACAGCCCACGGCATCTCCGGTCTAACATTGTGATTCTTGAACTTGCAAGCACAAGTAAGCATGCTGCCTTCCGCCAAAATTGCCAACGTAGGAGAAGGGGAGTGGCAGGACTTGCGCATCTCGCCACCGTTGAACGGTTACCTCGCAGGGAAGCCACGGAGCGTAAGCGTGATCCCCCTAAGGCAGGCCAACCCCGACGTTCATCCGAGGTGTGACCGACGTTACTGTATTAGTCAAGATAAATCGTAGCACCAGTTTGAGTTTCACAACAGCGAAACGGACTGTGTTGGGAGTAGGCCTCCGCATAGCTCAGCAGAATACAGGCTCTCCTCCAGGTGAACTGCATTCTCTCTCCGGCTGTAGGCCCTGAGGTACGGTAAGATCGCACTTTGTCGTTCAGCGGCAATCGCTCGGAGATACAGTTCGGACTACGCACTAGCATTCTGAACCAAATTCTCGTGGGAAACTTCGCCGATCTGCGGCAGAGCACCGTTTTCGGTGCATTTCGGATTGGAGAGCGGATCTGCGGCCTCGCGGCTACTGCTTGCAAGAGATGTCGGAGGCAATGGCTTGCTGACAGGAGAGCATTGACCGGTCTCATTTGACTTACAGATGCCGGAACGCCTAGCTGCCTCGGCCGCTCTGTCAGCCGAGCATGGGCTGCCATTCTCCAACGTTCTTTGCTGCACCTACCCTAAGGGTTCTTGCTGACCATGCAAGTCAAGGGGAACACTGCCTCTCGACCTGGCTACGGCGCTGCATCCTCACTTGGCTGAACTACTGTCCGAGCCACCGTTTCCTCTGTGGTCGACCGCTTGTGTATATAGTTCTCCAATCTGCCTACCCGTCATCACCATCCCTCCCATTTCATCACTGTCTATCCTTTTGGTTGGCTTAAATCGTGATAATTCAGGCTCATACATTGCGTTTTTCGCTCACAAACGGTCCGGACACGTATCCAATTGCCATGCATGGACTACGGGCGAGCATAGGTGCTCCCCAGTAGCTTTATGTAAGGTGGCATGAAGCTCGAACCCAACCCTCTGGGCGCCATCCGAGCGAAAGGTCGATTGCTGCGGAACAAGGGCGACAAGACCCGTATACAGGCCTCAGCTACATCCTGCGATCATGGCTCTACTTCTCCACAGCAGGCGAGCTCGCGGCGGTTATCAGGTGACGAGCACATCTTTACCAGCGCGAGTATGGAGGCCAGGGGACATGCGCGCGGCTTGTCGCAGAACAAGCCGGTCCTGCTGGGGGATGACAAGGAGCTTCACGATCCCCACTTTGTGCGTCACAATTGGGAGATGATGTCGGGCGATACAAGTCCAGCCGACTATTCACTTGGTGCCTCTTTCTGGCCTTTCAGCCAGGCTCTAGCTGGTCGAAGCCGCACCGGATCCTCCTCCAGGGCCAGCAGCTCAAGGCCCGCGTCGCGTTCCGGTAGCGAGAGCGGCCTGGGTCTGGGTTTCGGCGGCGCTCTCTCGCGTTTTCCAGGCTATCCCGCTTTGGGGGGAAGCTCGATACAGTCTTCCACGCGCGGCTTGCAGGTCGAAGGCTCCATCCTCCGGGACGAAGAAGCCGTGTTGGATGGCTATGACAGTAGCAGCGACGAGGAATCCAGCGACGAGGGCGACCGTTACTCTGCTTCTCGACGTGGCAGTCTCTCCCCTCACAATGCCCGCTTGCCGTCGCGACACATACAAGCCGAGCGTGAGTCGAGCCTTGCCTACCGCCCATGGCGCGCATCGCCTCCCGCCTTTACTGCTCAGGATGTCGCCTGCCGACCGCGACACCATACGGTAGGCGAGATCGGCCGCGACCGCCGCAACACTGCTACTTCGACTGGCCTGTCGAGAACAACGTTGCAAGCCGAACGCAGTCTCTCGGGCCCAGCGCAGCCGAGCTTCCTATACTGACATCGGGCTTATCTGTTCTGGCAGCTGGCAGCCAAGCCAGTGAACGCGCTGACCCATCACAATCACCCCAGTCCCACATATCGATCAAGGCCAAAACTTGGATTGGTGATTGTCTGAAGTTCGCCAGCGCAAGCTTTCGCGCCCCGACGCCCTTTGCCCGTTCCCATGACGTAGAATTGAAAGTCATCAATCTTCGACACCTCAGCATGCAAATCCATCTTTCCCGCTTCCTTCGCCTATTTTGGATCCCCCAATTCCTTCCTTCTTTCCAGTGGCAGATGCCAAGGCCTTACGTTGAATCGAGTATTCCCACCTGTATTCCTAGGTTATCTGTAAGCCAGATTTCCAGTTCTGTATCGCATTCCGCTGTAATCAATTCAATACTATCCGATGTTCGCTCTCGCAACAAAAGGAAATGCTGATCCGCGGCTTACGTGTTGGAACCTGGCTGGGAACGACGCAGGGGACAGAAAACGCGGAAGCAGCCGAGGCCGGCGATCTTGCCAGTCTCTTTTTGGCAAGCAGTCGTGAGTGTGATTGCGCATGCGCATGTGAGAGTGACTCCACGCGGTGCAGGCGGGACTGCCGCCCCTCCACGCTATGCAAAGCGGGCATGCAGGCGTCAAGCAAGCCGTCGTCACCGCGAGAACGCTTTCCTGTAGCTGTAGGCAACCCTGCGCAGATCCGCCGTCGGTGCAAGCTGTTTGGCGCGTTGCAACGGGGCCAATGCGGTCGTTGCCCGCACTTGGATCTCGGCGCGCGGCCGCGCCATTTTAGGTACGGCCGCGCCAAGCGTGAACTGGTCACTACAGTGAGAGTTGAGTACGCTCTGGTCCGGGCCAGGCAGCCAGAGTTGAAAGCTACCTTGAAACTTCCCAGACCCCGCCCATAGCTGACAACGCCGGAGCTTGCTGGCGCGAGGCTCGAGCGACACAGGCATTGTGTAAAAAACCCAGTCACCGTCACAGTGGGAGCGGTGAGTGTGCGTGGGGCGCGTCGAGCGAGGCAGTGCTGCAGGTCGGTCCAGCGCGCTTTTCGCCCACCTTGCCTCCCGCATCCAGCTGCAGCTGACACAGAAACACCCCGCATTAAGGCCAGTCAGGCTTCCCACCGACTGTGACTGTGACTGTGACTTCCCAGGCACCGCCATGGCGGAACAGGTTGCCGGGGCCCACTGCCGGGCCCCACTGCCCCCTCCACCTGGCACTGCTAGAGCATATATCAACGTCGGCGATGCTCAGCAGACATGGAGCACCGCCGCCTTTCTCCGTCCCCTGCCTGCCTCCCCCCTCACACCCGCTTCGTCCTGCGCTTTCTTCGTTGGCCTGTGGAACAGCTTGCTTTGCTCAGGTCGCCAAGCGGCGGAGCCACATTTTACGCATGTCTTCTCTATTCGGCCGTGGCAGGCGGCTGAGCGAGACTATGCTGAGGGAAGAGCATAGCTCGCGGACTTGCACAAGTCGCAGGCACAGCCAGTCGTCTTCGCGCAACTCGGCGCGGGGCACACCCAACATCGATGACTGGACTGGTGGGTTTACTGGCCTGGTCGATTTGGACCGCCAGATGCGCAACCTGGCCACGGCGGAGAGCGCGCTCCTGGACCCCGACAGCGGCCGCGAGGAGGAATGGACAGATCTGCACAGCCCATGGAGTACAGCGCCGCATCGGAGGAAGAGTTCGGCGGAGACCCGCCCCCATGTCGGCTCAGCATCGTCGGCAGCTACCGCGCCCCAAGCGTTGTCGGCGCTATCGAACGGCTCGGGCTGCCACGCCCCATCACTCGCATCTACAGCAGCCACCTCGTTGTTCTCGTCTACCTCGCGCGCTCGCTCCGGCTCGCAACCCTCGCTGTCGTCCAAGGGGAGAGTTTCGGCCAGTCACGATGGAGCGCCTCTGGATGGCCCGAGCCCGCCGCATCCAGTCGCCTCGCTGCCTGCCGCTCCGTCCGTGTTGGGCAGCTACCACTCGGCAGAGCCGTACCTCTTGTCGCCGCCCGTCAACTGCTCGGATCGGCTCAGCCTCTCTCGATCGTCTACTGCAGATGCATCCGCGTCCATGTCATTGGCACTCTCGACCGGTCCGCCGACGCCTGGCACCGCAGCGGCGGCTACTTGGACCGACCCTGAAGCGCCGCGCTACTTCCCTGCTGGCCTCGCCACGGGCACCAAGACTCCGCGCTCAGTGCGCAGCAAAGCGAGGCGAGCCCCACTGCCGCGTCTCATCTCGGGCGAGGTTGCCAGTTCTGCATCGGCAGGCAGTAGCGCTGCGATCGGGAGTGTCTCCAGCGACGACGCGGATGTGCCGTCGGAAGCGCAGCGCCTCGGAGCCCCCGCGTCGTCGGCAGCCCCGAACACGTACGCGCTTCAACGATCGGCGCAGTCGCTGGCCATCGGGCTGCGATTCAAGGTGATCCGCGCCAAGCGGAAGCTCAAAAGGACAGGCCAGGAGGCAGCTCACCTTTTGACGCCATCGCGCGCATTCGACCGTACCGCCCCGGAGCCCCACGTCTCTACCTGACCCCCACCCAGCCCCGCTCGTCGCTGCCCGGAGCACGCCAGCGCGATCCCCTGTATTCCTACCCGCATACCCATGTCACCAGCCCGTATCTGCTCTCTCGTCAGCGACGCACAGCCGCATTTTTGGCACCGGCACGGCGAATCGCGTGATCATGGCTTGTTCTGCGGTCTAGTAGCCGCCGAGGGACGGTCGCTGTTGGTGGGCATTGGCTCAGTAGCCGAGCACGCGCCGCCTGAGGCGTTTGGTATCCGCCCGGCGCTGGTTGCGGAAGTCTGGCATGCGGCGCCAGCCCTCGTCGGTGGCGGTGAGGGGGGTGAGGGAGCCCTCGTCGGTGTCGGTGCGGGCAGGGACGGATGTGGACTCGTCGGAGCCGGGCGTGCGCAGGTGGTCGGGGAGGAGCGCCAGCAGGGCGTTCTGGTACGCGGTGTCGGCGGGGTAGCCGAGGTCGCTGGTCTGGTTGGGTTCGGCGGGGTTGTGGGGCGGCGGGGGGGTGGGGTGCTGCCAGCGAGCGGGCTGGGTGGAGGCGAGGCGGGTATCGAGGCGAGGGAGCGCGGGGTGCGCGGTCATTGCGGCCCAGAACGCCGCGGCCACGCGCGCCTGGACGTGGGTCAGCGGAAAGGGGACTATGCGCGTCGGGACGCCAAGCACGCAGAGCGACGCATCGGCAGCATGGAAGAGCGACCAGTCGTCGAGGTGGGTCAGATGGGCTGCCAGCCGCCAGGGCGGCGAGTACGGCTGGCTGTGCGTCTCGGCAAAGTACTCGTCCAGCGTGGGGTCCGCAGGCACCACGGCGCCGGCGGGGAGCAGCGGTCGGGTGTCGAAGGGGGCCGTATCGTGGGCAAGGTACGGCAGGTCGTAGGCGTAGCCGGTGGCGAAGATGATGGTGTCGATGTCGGAGCGGTGCGAACCGTCGTCGAAGTGGACCGTAGCGCGGTGGGGGGCGGAGGGGGCGTGGATGGCGGCGATCTTGGGGAGGACGTGGATGCGCTTGGCCCAGGCGGGCGCGGCGGGGTCGCGGGGGTCGTAGTCGAGTGGTGGGGGCTGGGTGACGTCCTGGTAGGCGTGCAGGACGGTGGTGGCGGTGGTGCGCGCTTCACTGCCGGCGATCCAGTCGCGCGTCGCCGTCGCGCCCTCGGGGAGTGTGCGCAGCACGCACCCCGCCAGCTCGCGCGCGATATCGGAGCCAGACGACGAATTGCCGACAACCAGCACGGTCTGGCCGGCGAACGGCACTGGCGAGCGCCACCAGGCCGAGTGCAGAATGCGGCCTGCAAACCGCCACAGTCCGGGCACGTAGGGGATGTGCGGCGTGTTGCACCTGCCGCTGGCCAGGACGACGTGGTTGAACACCTCCTCCGCAGCCGCGCCCGAGCCTACTTGGCGCGACACGACCGACCACCGGCTCCCCTGCCCCCACGCCCGCCGCGACACATCGTGCGCAGTGCGCTCTACCCGGCTCACCGCCGTGTTGAAGCGCATACGGTAGTGCTCGCCCTCGCGCGGCAGCGCGCTCTGCGCAAACGCACCAATGTAACCCTCCACCGTCTGCCGCGTCGGAAAGAGGTCGACTCCCGCAGCGTACGGCTGCGACCGATAGCTCATCACGTCGCATGGCAGGTTGGTGCGCAGCCCGTCGTACATGGGCCCCGGCGGCCGGAAGGTGCCGCCCACGTCGCCGTCCTTGCGGCTGCCCGCCCACAGCGCGTGCGCCCGCCCGCCGCAGTCGTACCGAATAACGCACTCGCCCGGCTCCGCATCGTACTGCCAGACCCCCCCGACCGCAGCACGCCGCTCGTAGACCGTGATGTCGAAGCGTGCCGTCGCGGACAGTTGGTTGATGGCGTGCAGCTGGTGCACCATCGCCAGGCCCGCAGGCCCCGCCCCAATCACCGCCACCCGTCGCTGCATCCCAATCCCCCGCCCAGCGCTGCTCAGTCCAGCACCAGCAACGCAAAACCCGTCGCAACCACGCAGAATCGGTCGTAATCTGGACAAGCGCAACAGAGCGGAACAAGGTGGAAGGGAGCCAGGACCCTCGGCGCTCAATAATAAACCGGTATTGCGATTTCGCTTCAGCTTCACCTCACGTCATGCAATAAATTGTCTGAGAGTCGGTCTATTCAGACATTTCCCCACTTCCCGGTGGGCAGGTATCACGAGAGTGGGTTGCATCGTGCAACAACAAACCAATGATGCGGGAGCGTTGCGCATGAGGCGGCCAAGACCGTAGTATACAGGGTTGCATGGAAAGGGGATGGGCGGCAGGCCGCGTCAAGGAGGAAGCGCGCGCCGCTCAGTTGAAGACCACCGTTTTGGCGCCGTTGAGAAGGACCCTGCGCTCGGCGGTCCACTTGACGGCCCTGGCGAGGACGCGCGCCTCGACGTCGGAGCCGGCCTGGACGAGGTCGTGCGGGCTCATGGCGTGGGTGACCCTCTCGACCGCCTGCTCGATAATAGGGCCCTCGTCGAGATCGGCCGTGACAAAGTGCGCCGTGGCGCCGATCAGCTTGACACCGCGTTCGAACGCCTGGTGATACGGCTTGGCGCCCTTGAAAGACGGGAGGAAGCTGTGGTGGATGTTGATGAT
This sequence comes from Tranzscheliella williamsii, assembly GCA_023212725.1. Taxonomy (NCBI): domain Eukaryota; kingdom Fungi; phylum Basidiomycota; class Ustilaginomycetes; order Ustilaginales; family Ustilaginaceae; genus Tranzscheliella; species Tranzscheliella williamsii. The sequence goes on from JALBYF010000022.1 coordinate 192,717, forward strand.
TCGGCCGCTGTACAGACTGCAGAGCTGCGGACTGAGGATCTGCATGTAGCGTGCCAGGACAATCATGTCGATCTCGTACTTCTGGGCGAGCTTCACCATCTCACCCTCCTGCCATTGCTTTGTCTTTCCCTCGGCCGTGTTGATGGGCAGGTGGTAGAAAGGAATGCCGTGTGCCTTGGCCAGCGGCTCGTAGTCGGCGTGGTTGGAAATAATCAAAGGTACGATGATCGGCAGCGTATTGTTGGACAACCGGAAGAGGAGGTCGTTGAGACAGTGGCCAATCTTGGAGACCATAAGCAGCGTTCGGGGCTTCTCTTCGGCGCCAAAGATCTTGACAGAAACATCGGCAGCGGTGGCGAATTCTTCCTCGAACTCTCTCTTCACCTTGGCGAGGAAGGCGCTCCTGTTCTGAGCGTAGTCCGACGCCTTCGGATCGGGATGCGCGCCATTTTCAGGCTCGGGCTCGGAGGCATGCACTCGCATGAAGAACGTGCCGGTGCTGGGGTCACCATACTGAGCCGAGTCCATGATGTTCATGTTGCGGCGAGCAAGGAAGCCAGAGACATTGTGTACAATACCAGGACCGTCGGGCCCGGACAAAGTGAGAATGATGGAAGGAGGAGGCAAGGCCGAAGCCGGCTGCTTGGGTCGGATCTTGGACGGCAGGATCGAGTGGGCAGTGGCCGCCGCTGGAGACGACGTCGGTCCAGCCTGAGCAGTGGTCATCTTTTCCAAGTCGGCTAGCGAACGGATTCCGCGTGTTGCTTGGAGGATCGAAGGGGCCAGGCGTGGCTGGGCGAGTGCTCGAAAAGAGATAGACGACAGAAGTCCTGCAGAGGCGGCAGCAGTTGAAGCTAGCTTCGACCCAGCGAGATGGAACATGGGCTTTCGAAAGGAACAAACAAACAGCCAGCAGCAAACAGAGATGGCAACGAACCGAAAGCGGAAGGGGTGGGGCCGGAGTCGAGAAACACAGGGGGTCGTCGACGAATCCTGTTGAGAGGAGACGCTATTGAGACTGGATACAAAGCGGAAAGATTTGGTAGGAAAAAAAGCAGGCAAGGAATGCTTTGAGCATGATCATTGCGCTGCCCACGGCGTTCATAAGTGTTGTCCAGTTTGAGCCCAATTTTCTTTTTTTGTTGGACAGCTAGCTGGCTTCGTTCTGTCTGATTGATGTGACTCGGCTGTCTCCTTCGACAGATGATGGACACCTCACGTGTCGCATAATTTTATGAAGCCCGCACAACCACGAACAACTCACCTAACAGCCATGCCGCTCTAACACTATGCTGACGTAAGCAGACATCTCCACATCCAGCCGCGAGCCAGCGCCGTGCGGCCGCAGCGCAGGGTGCTATTGGTGACTCTGCTCAATGTCAGACTCCTCTTCTGTACCCTCAACAACCTCAGCATCTTGAAGCACGGAGCAGGCGGTCAACATGAAGCGCAAGGTAAGGTACTGCCGCAGAAGCCAGGCTGTCTGTATAAGTTCGCTGACGTCTGGTCTTCCGTGCAGGTGCTCTTGATGGGCCAGTCCGGGTGCGGGAAGACCAGCATGCGTTCGCTCATCTTTTCTGCCTATCGAGCTGCGGACACACGCCGCCTCGGCTCGACGCTGGACGTCGAGCACTCGCATGTGCGCTTCCTCGGCAATCTGGTGCTGAATCTCTGGGACTGTGGAGGACAGCAGTCGTACATGGACAGCTATCTGGAGAAGCAGCGCTCGCAGGTGTTCTCCACTGTCGGCGTGCTAATCTACGTCTTCGACCTGGTAGGTGCCGAAGGCGGCGAAGAAGGTCACGAAGAGTGGGAGCGCGACCTGCGCTATTACAAGGACTGCATCTCCGCCCTGTATCAGTACTCGCCCGATGCGCACGTCTTTTGTCTACTCCACAAGATGGACCTCGTCGATAAGAGCCGGCGCGCATCGGTCTACTCTAGCAGGGTCAAAGAGCTCAGATGGAAGAGCAGAGAAGTGGCCCAGGCCGCCAGCAGCAAGGCAGGTAATGGCTTCCGGATCAACTGCTTCGCCACCAGCATCTGGGACGAAAGCTTGTACCGAGCCTGGAGCCGCATCGTGCAGACCCAGATACCCGCTGTAGCTGTCCTAGAACGGCATCTTAGGCAGTTTGCAGAATCGTGTTCTGCCGTCGAAGTCGTACTCTTCGAAAGAACCACTTTCTTGGTCATTGCTAGCGCCACCGGTGCCTCGAGCCCCCCACCACGCGCGGAAAAGTCCGACAGCGGCGCCGATTTTACCTATGATGAGGACGAAGAAGGGATGGAAGGCTTCAGAGACACGCAGGGTCGCTCGACCACTTCGGCGCTCGGCTCTGGCTTTATTACATTTCCATCATCCTCGCTTGCCCATGCCGCCACAGCTTCTTTCTCCGACTCGCCGCTGACCGCTGCGGACCACTCGTCTCGGGCGCCGCTCGATCCGGAACGCTTCGAAAAGGTCTCGGAGCTGATCAAAAACTTCAAGCTCTCCTGCCAGAAGCTGCCGGCCAAGACCAACCAGTGCGAGTTCCAGGCGGTGGAGATCAAGGCGCCCAACTTCTCCGCCTACATCGACAGTCTGACGAGCAACACGTACATCATGATTATGGTCGCCGATCCCAAGATCCAGTTGGCCAGTGTCAAGCTCAACGTTCAGCTCGCCCGCGATCACTTTGAAAAACTTCAAGCCATCACGTTACGCGCGTGACAACGGGCCCCAGCTCGCCGCTTGCCACACGTTGCGTACCTGTTCGTCCTGCCACGCCATTCAGTCTGCATTCGCAATCTCATACCCTTGACACCCGTGCTGAATCTGCTCTGTGAGACGCTGAGCATGCCATTGGTAGCACGACTAGGCCGCTCCTCGGAGCTGGCCACCGACTGTATACACATCACGCATCTCGCTTGAGAATCTGCACCTTTCGCACAGGGTGTGGCGACGCTGCGGGTCCAGATGGATCTGCCGCTTTGGCGCTCTTCTTGGACGGCTTCTCTGGGCCTTTGGCGCCAGCGGCCTTGTCTCTGTCATCGCCGGCCTTGGCGCTGGACCGTCCATGCTCGGCCGTTGTCTTCTTCCGTGCGGGCCGCTTCTTGCCTTTCGCCTGCTGCACAGCTGCCGACCCGGCCTCCGTGGAGGCTACGTCGGTTGCTTCATCGCTGCCTTGCTTGCTAAGCACACCCACAGGAGCACTTTCTTGCGCCGCAGCCCGCCCGCCCTTTGTACCCTCGGCCGGCCGTGGATCGGTTGCTCTTCCGCCCGACTTCTCCTTGCTCTTCTCTTTTCTGCTCCTGCTCTCTTTGCTATCATCCCTCTTGTCACCAGCTTGCGCCTTATCTTTGACCTTCCCCCTGTCTTTCTCCTCGCCTTTGCCCTCAATCTCTGCGGCCTCCTTTTCCGCCTTCTCCTTGGCCCTGTCCTTTGCTTTCTCCTTTGCTTTCTCCTTCTCCTTCCCCTTCCCTTGCGCCTTCTCATCAACGTTCTGTAGCTGTTTCGCGATCTTTTCTTTCTTCTTGCCCGTCTCCTTGGCCTTCTCTGCGTCCTTCCACTTCGCCTTTTCTTGGCCCTTCTTCACGGCGCCGTCCTCACCGGCATCGTTTCCATTAGGCGCGGCTTTTTCGCCAGCAGCAGCGGGTGACGCCGCCGTTGCCTTGGCTGCGGCCTTTCTGGCCTTCTTGGCCAGCGCCGCCGACTCGAGCTTTGCGGCCTTGGCCAGACGAAGGTGCTCGAGGAGCGGGGTGGATTTGTTAGTGGCCTCGTGGTCCTTGTCCTTGCCTGCGATGAGATGGGCGAGCAGCTCGCTGTCGGACTTCTTGGCGGGGGCCTGCGCGTCACCCTTCTCGAGCGCGTCTACGAAGGCGCAGAACTCGGCGTCGGTGTGGAGGGAGGCCTGCTTGGGGTCCGGTTTACGCCGGGTCTTGGTGGCGGGTACCCTCTGGTAGGGTGCGAACTCAACGAGCGCGATGGTTTCGGTGCCTTTGCTGTCGCGAAAGATGTGGCCGTCAAATGCGTTGTGGAAGGCGACGAGGGCGGTGGGGTCGAGGAAGCGGACGTAGGCGCGCGATGGCTTGTCCTGCTTGTTCGGGTCTGCCTTGCGCTTGCCGGGCAGATACAGCTTGAAGTCGACCGTGGGTAGGGCGCTGGACGAGGCAGTGGGGCCGTCGGCCGCAGGCGTGACCGATGCGTCCGCGCTGGCTGTGCCGCAGTCCGCCGCCGCCCGCACCCACGGCGACACGGCCTGCCAGAAGACCGCTTCCGGCAGGTTCGGCGGCAGCCTGCGTATCACGACCTTGCTCTTGAACTGCCCCGCCCCGCGGGCCCCCGCCGTCGCTTTCTTCTTGGCCGCGCGGCCCGCCCCCCGCTTGGCAGGCTTCCCCTTCGCCGCCGCCACCGCCGGTGCTTCTGAGCCGCCTCGACCACCGACATCCCCGCTGGCGCTTCCCTGCTTGGCACTCCGGCCGTGCGTGGTCGCTCTGTCCGGCTTCGGTTTCGCCACCTCGTGCTCGCCCCGCCCTGCCCGTTGCTTTTCTGGCCGCGCGACTTCCGCTTGCATGGCGGCAGAGCCTCCCGCGATCTCGTGCTGCGGCATCACAGACGCAGAGCTCGCAGCAGCAGCGGCGTAGCGGTGGTCAATCCAAGGAACCGAGCTGCTGACCGTGGGAACGTGATTAGGGTTGCGATCGTGATTTTCGTAGAGGAGCGGCAAGGTCCGAACGTCACACTCACAAACTAGCTCAGCTCACATCGTTTCCGAATTGTGAATTCCCAGAATGCAGGCTTGGCGAGTGGAGTGAAATGAAGCAAGCCTGGCGTGCTGCACTTCGGCTTGTGATCACATACATCGCCATCACCCATTCAACACGCATTCGCTCGCAGACACAGTCAGTGGCCCTTTGCCCGCTTGCGCCGTCACATCTACGCGTAACAGGGAGAAAGACAAAATGGCGCCACGCAAGACGAGAGCAGCCAAGAAGGCGGAAGCCGCTCCTGTCGAGGCTGACGCGGCGGCCACACCGGAGAGCAGCACTGCTCCCGCCGTCAGTGAGGTCGCGGCGAGCTCTAAAGCAAAAGGAAAGGCGAGGGCGGTCCGGCATCAGCCGTTGTTGCCGGAGAGCGAGTCGGCAGTAGGGGATGCGCCAGCTGAGGGTGGTGAGGACGAGGCGGGAGACGGTGCGGGGGGTGAGTCGGGAGCGTCTGGGTTGGGGGTGTCGATGCGGGAGAGGCAGGAGAGGTTGGCGGGGCTGCGGGCGCGGATGGCTGCGTCGACGCGGGCGAACCGGCAGGATATCCTGGCGGAGCAGGCGCGGACACGGAGTGTTGCGGCGGAACGGGCGCGGCCGGGCGCGTCACGCAAGATGCAGAAGGCAGAAGCGATGCTGGAGGAGCGCGACCTGCGCGAAGCGGGTGAGGACGTCGAGCGCCATCGCAACATGCACTACTCGGTCGAGGAGAGCCAACGCTGGGACGCAAAGCTCGAGCACAAACAACAGCGCCGCGACCGCGGCCAGATCGACTTCGCCGACGCCGCCGAACGCGCCTACCAGCGCAAAGTCGCCCAGCTCACCCCCAACCTCGCCGCCTACCGCCACAACCGCGACTCCGCACCCACCCTCCAAGCAGCCAGCCCCGCCTCCTCCACCCTCGCCCGAACCACGCCGCACCGCCCCGGACATCTCGTCCCAGCACAACCATCAGCTTCCCTCGACTCCCTCCACTACGGCTCCCATAAACCGTCGGACGACGCCATCGACCGCGTCGTCAGCCATCTCAACCACGAGCAGCAGATCGTCAAGAACCGCAGCAGACGCAGGCAGGAAGACCCAGACGCCGAAGTCACCTACATCAATGACAAGAACAAGCATTTCAACAAGAAGCTGAAGCGCTTCTACGACAAACAGACCAAGGAAATCAGAGAAAATCGTAAGTATCCCTCCCCCAGCAGCGCTCTGCCTTGCCCTACAGCTCCGCATCCAACCAGTCGCACTGACATGCCCGGCACTTCTTTCCTTCTTTCTGGTCAACAGTCGAGAGAGGGACAGCTCTGTAGAGCGTCCACTTGTTTTGGTAGATCAACGCCTTCCACTTACTTTACGATCTCATTCATATTCTTTATAATTGTGGATCAGAGACGAATGCAGAAATTACAGGCAAGTCGGATCGAGTCGCAAGTTTCGTGTCGGTGCTCGGAGGATTTGTCACAGTAGACAGGGCCCGAGGGGGCATCGGGCTCCCTTGATATGCCTGTGCCTTCTCCGACAGCGAACGAGATGATATCCTATCCCGAGCACCAAAGGCATGAGGGGCTATAGCAAACCACTTAGCACCTGGCGTTGGGCCGAGAGTCGAGGTTGCTAGTGATCCAACCTCCTTGCAGCCCGCGCTGGTAGTCCCAATCAGCGGCGTTCTCGGTTTTCCATGTCCAGAAGACCCATCCACTTGCTCGCTCGTAGACCGAGATCTGAGTTTCAAACATGCGCTTGAGATAGGTCTTGTAGGTCTGCGAAAAGTTAGATCCATCGCCCGTCTTGCTGTCGCAATTGCCAACGTAGTAGCTTCCCTGACCGAATGATCCATCATAGCGAGCGCCGACAAAGCGGCCGTTGAGATACTTGGCGCAGTCGGTAGGAGCGGTGGTCCACTCGCCGACAATGGTGTAGAGATTGTTGTTGGAGCTGGCAAGACCATCAGCTTGGCTGCAGAAATTGTTAAGTCGGTCGGTCTGCGACATGGCCACCTCGGCTGGAGAAAATACCGAATAGATATGGGTGTCCAAAATCACCTGCTCGTACTGCGGAGAGCTCATGAAACCGTTCCAGGAGGAGAGAGTCTGGAAAGCATCGTGGATCATTATGGCAGCGTTGGCAAACTGAGCTCGGGCTGCTGAATAGCCGGCGTAGTAGTAGTTCTTGGTGAACGAGAGTAGCTTTTCACCGTTGAAGCCAGCGGGTTCGTTTAGCAGCTCAATCGAAGTTACTGTGCCACTGTATTTGGCAAAACGAGCCGCAATGGTGGTGATGACATCCCTGGCACGATTGGCATTTTTCTGAGAGTTGGGCCAGTTGACGGCGCCCTTGCGGCCCGAGTTGTCAAAGCCGTTCTGCGAGCCGGGCGCGCCATGCAAATCGATAATGACCTTCAAGCCATGTTTGCGAGACCACTTGACAGCTTTCTCGAGGTAGTCGGCTTGATTGGAACGGACGTAGGGTTCACCGGCGCTGGTGTCGAAAGCCCAGTAGCCAATCGGGATTCGAACGTGATTGAGACCGGCGTTTGCGATCGCAGCAAAGTCTGCCTCAGTGTAGAAGGTGTTCCAGTGGTTCTGAAGCCGGCCAGCGGCATTGCTGGCATACTGGCCAAATGTATACTCATCGATGACGCGATCATCTCCCGTGTTATCGAACAAGCTCGGGGTGATCCATGGCTCAGCAACCAGCCACCCTCCAATATTGACACCTCGCACCTACGCTCGGGTCAATATGATCGGTTCACCTGTCAGTAAACCCAGCTATGTTGGCTCTTGAAGGAGAAGGTGGGTCAAGTACCTACCTTGGTGCTTCCATAAGCGAAACCAGGATTCTGTCGGGACTCGAGGACGATTCGAGGATTGTTGAGAATGTTTCCTTGTTCATCCAGAATGGAGTCTTGAAGCTCACCTGCCTCATCGGCACGGATAATCGGACGAGAATCATTGCCCGCAGGCGTGAAGGCACCAGCCGGTGCGGAGGCAGCTTGGTTCGCCAGCAAGCTGAGAACCGATAGCACCGCCGGGAACGCCGACAGTGGAAGGAGCATCTTGGTCAACGAGAAAGTCCTATTCCAGATATGACCTGGAGCCGCGATTGTTACGAGAGGAGGAGGCGGAGGTTGGGTAGTACACAACTGAACAGGAGCGGAAAGTACACTGTGCCTTGAAGATACTTATTGCCTAGCAGCTGACCTGGTTATGGCTGAAAGGCGCGGCTAGCTGGGGTCGCTTTCACCGACGCTGCGGGGACTATGACACAGGTAGCGTCACGCGGTGATCTACCAGCGAAAGCACCGAGGTAAAATAGAGCAGTAGACAAATGGAGACCGTGCTGAACTTCGGTTTGCCGGCAAACCCAAAGTGAGATACAAAACGCTAGCTCAAAGAAGGTTTGAGGTTGCAAAGAAGGGGGGAGCAAGACCTCGTGGGGGCCTCAAGAGGGCCCGCGACGGCTGCAAGGAAGCGGCAGCGCGAGAGGGGAAGGTCAAAGAGCGGGGCAAGTCGGAGCCAGTGCAGCGCTAGGGGGGCATGACCGGCAGACTTTCGAAAAAGGAAGGCGAGAGCGTAGCAACAGAGGACAACAAGCTGGAAAGCCAGGTAGATGCGAGATCGAGGCTAGCGGTCCCTCTTAGCGGATGCCACAACCTGGACAAGGAGCGGGGTGCGCCAGATGCGGTAATAGCACGCCCACGTCTTTCGCCACTAGGCAAGCGTAACAACTTGCTTGCCTACCAGGAAGCAGTGCCGCTCGGTTAGCTGTGTCGATCCATCGGCCCCTGCTGACTGACACTCACCTACCTGTGACCAAATTGGACGTAAGTATGAGGTGCATACAGGGCGATCGCAAGCGCATAGACGAGGCACTGCATGCAGGCTATGTGTGTTTGTCTCACTGTTTTTCCTTTTCCCTCAGTCGTCGATAATCATATTACACTCACGATCCACAGCGCCTCTTTCGACGTCGGCGTTTCGAGAGTAACCCCTGGTGGATACAAATTGGCTTCTGCCTTCCAGCGCTTTGTATTGCTTTTCTAGAGGACGCACTTCAGATGGAACTGCTCCTTCGCAGCTTTGGTACACCGGTGACCAGCCCGACAAACAGCAACAGGGGAGACTGGCTTGTCAATTGCAGAGAGGGACGACGAGCATGGCTAGTGCTTGGCGACATCGAGCCCCTGTGTATGCAAAGCGAGGCGATCTACACATGTACATGTGTAGAGGCATCACCGACAACGGTCCGCACGAGGAGCCAGCGCAAGCCGGAGCGCGGGGGCGAACCCTTGCAAGGATTTTCATGCAGAAGCGGTAAATTCCCTCTGGAGTCAACAGCACAAGACGAAGCGGAAGCCGGCATAATCCAGGTCAGGCGGGGATCCAATTTGAATTTGAACCGGTTCATTTTGACGCGCGGTCAACGTCAAAAGCACCATAGATCCTATCCCCCACAACTCTTGCGGAAGACTCAAGATTATTGGCTTCCGTCTCAGTGACGATCGTGAAGATCATGATCGCAATTGATAGGTTGACTTAGCAGGCAGTAATCTAGCAACAATTTCGACAAAGAAGAGAAGAGTCTCAGCAGACCATACGATGATGGATCTACGGATGCGTATGCATCAAGTAGTATCCAACCTAGAATCACAATTGCCACTTGGCTCGCTTTCGGCTGTGCTCACGATCTGACTTGTCCCTTCCATCCGGCGAGGGCTAAGCTCATTTGCGCGTCATCATTCAACACTTAGCCCTCCATAGACATGGTCTTGCGCATCGAGAAACAGGCAGCTGCCCTTGGCCTCTTCGTGTTGCCCAGTTAGAGTTTCCGCCTTGGCAACCACATAGCTGCGGGTGGGGAGTCCTGACTCAACAACTAGGCGAGCGGGTCGATTCAAAATAGCCACATACGACACCGCCGCCATGGGACTTACAATGTCGAGAGGCGAGCTGCGAGGTCGAAGAGAAGACGTCTTCAATGCGTCGGTTGCATGGTACTGCAGTAGTCTGATTTCACAACTCGGCCGGGGCAAGTCCCAACACTCACAACTCCCATGCACTGTGACTCTACGGCGAAAGATTGCGTCGTCTTGAAAAGGAAACGTGTTAAAGTTTGACTCTGTTAGGTTTCCGGCTCTCTCACTTTGTCATGCTGACTGTATGTGCTCAACCTAAAATTTGTCTCCCTCCGTTGTTTGCTGGGGTTCTCAGGTGGGGTTTCCGATGGGAGCAGCCGTGGCACCTCAGCATGGAATCCGACTGAGCCCTACATCCCGCGGCGCTCCTACTCCAACTCAGCAACGTTGTTACCTGTTCACGACTGTTGAGAGCAGTCTGCTATCCTGCAACACTCTGTTCTTGCGTTCGGTCATTGCAGGGCAGGTGTTCGCTAGATTCTCATGCCTCTTGAGCTGCCTTACTGCGCCCCTTCAGCTGAGCGTCGAGGATGGCCGATCTTGACAGCTTCGACCACTTTGATGGCGCTTCCACCTACGGCGCCAGTAACTCGGAGTACTCTTTCGTAGAAGGCCCTACCCACCATGGTCTTTCCACCTCCTCGATTCCCAATGGTGGACATTCACACGTAAAGGGTGCCAGAGGGGCCGACACGCGGCTGGATCTGGACCTCGATCTCGATCTAGATGCTATCAATGACTTGCACCTCGACGAGAGCGACTTTGACCCAACCCGGCCGCACAGGCCGGCCAAAAATCCCCATTCTCACGCAGAAAGAGCTGCCGCCAGAAACGCTATGGCCGCCAAGGATGACGCCGACGGCCTCTTCGACGGGGCGGGCGAAGACGCAGAACCTGATTCTCCCCATCTACCCGCTCACGCCTGTGCTTACTGCGGCATCCACAACTCTTCGTGCGTCGTCAAGTGCCTCATTTGCAACAAATGGTTCTGCAACTCACGAGGCACCACTTCTGGCTCCCACATTGTCAATCATCTGGTCCGCGCAAAACACAAAGAGGTCTCGCTTCACGCAGAATCTCCTTTGGGTGACACTACGCCGGAATGCTACAACTGCGGAGCCAAAAACGTCTTCTTGCTAGGCTTTATCCCCGCTAAGAGTGAGACTGTCGTCGTCCTCCTCTGTCGACAGCCCTGCGCTGCCATGTCCAATTCCAAGGACATCATCTGGGACACCAGCCAATGGTCCCCTCTAATCGAAGATCGCTGCTTCCTCACCTGGCTCGTCAAGACACCCACCGAACACGAGCAGCTTCGTGCGAATCCCATCACTCTGCAGCAGATCAACCGACTCGAAGAACTATGGAAGGAGGACAGCAACGCCACTCTGGAGGACCTTGATAAGCCCGGGGTCGACGAGGATCCCAACGGAATACTACTGCGTTACGAGGATGCCTACCAGTATCAAAACATTTTTGGACCGCTGGTCAAGATCGAGGCTGACTACGACCGGAAATTAAAGGAATCGCAAACACAATCAGATCTGGTAGTTCGCTGGGACCAGGGTCTTAATCAGAAGAAGATCGCTTGGATGTTCCTTCCCAAGTTGGAGAGTGGAGAGGTCCGGCTTGCTGTCGGCGATGAGCTTAAGCTCAGATACCGCGGCGAAATGGCGCCGCCATGGGAAGGTGTCGGGCACGTCATCAAGATTCCCAACAATGTTTCTGATGAAGTTGCCCTCGAGCTCAAACGATCCGACGGTGTTCCAGACCACTGCACTCACAACTTCTTTGCCGACTTTGTCTGGAAGGCAACCTCCTTCGATCGTATGCAGTGCGCCATGAAGACGTTTGCGGTCGATGAGCAGAGCCTCAGCGCTTACATCTACCACAAGCTTCTTGGCCACGAGATTGAGAACACCACGCTGCGTACTACCATGCCAAAGCGATTCAGCGCCCCCGGTCTTCCGGAGCTGAATCACAGCCAGGTAAACGCTGTCAAAAGCGTCTTACAGAAGCCGCTGAGTCTTATCCAAGGTCCTCCGGGCACGGGCAAGACCGTCACCAGTGCCACCATTGTCTATCAGCTCAGCAAGATGAATCCGGGTCCCGTTCTCGTTTGCGCTCCCTCCAATGTCGCCGTCGATCAGCTGACAGAGAAGATTCACGCTACGGGTCTCAAAGTGGTTCGGCTGACGGCCAAGAGCCGAGAGGCCTTAGAGAGTTCCATCAGCTTCCTTACTCTACACGAGCAGGTTGCCAACAATGATACCCACGTCGAACTACAAAAGCTGATCCAGCTCAAGAATGAGCAGGGTGAACTGAGTAGCAGCGACGAGCGTAAATACAAAGCTCTAACACGAGCTTGCGAGAAGGAGATCTTGAACACGGCGGACGTCATCTGTTGCACATGCGTCGGCTGCGGTGACTCGCGACTCTCCAAGATCAAGTTTCGCACAGTACTTGTGGATGAAGCCACTCAAGCTGCCGAGCCAGAGTGCATGATTCCCCTTATCATGGGATGCAAGCAGGTCGTCTTCGTAGGTGACCACCTCCAGCTTGGTCCCGTGATTATGAACAAAAAAGCCGCCCGGGCCGGTCTGAGCCAGAGCTTGTTCGAAAGGCTCATTATGCTTGGCAACCGACCGATCCGACTACAGGTACAATACCGAATGCATCCATGCTTATCAGAGTTCCCTTCAAACATGTTCTACGAAGGAACGCTGCAGAACGGTGTCACGGCGCCCGAACGGCTTCGCAAGAACGTAGACTTCCCCTGGCCCGTACCTACTTTGCCCATGTTCTTTTTCCAGAATCTCGGACAAGAAGAGATCTCCAGCAGTGGCACGTCTTTCCTTAATCGAACCGAAGCCTCGAATGTGGAGAAAATTGTCACTCAGTTCTTCAAGGCAGGTGTGGTTCCTGCTCAAATCGGTATTGTCACACCTTACGAGGGGCAAAGAAGCTACATTGTCAATCATATGCAGCTGCATGGCAAGCTCAAGAAGGAACTGTACAAAGAGGTGGAAGTGGCCAGTGTTGATGCGTTCCAGGGCCGAGAAAAGGACTATATTATCCTCAGCTGCGTACGAAGTAACGAACATCAAGGTATCGGATTCTTGAGCGACCCTAGGCGTCTCAACGTCGCTCTTACTCGAGCCCGATATGGCCTTGTAATTCTCGGCAATCCAAAGGTGCTCAACAAACACCCGCTGTGGCACTATCTGCTAGTCCATTATAAGGAGAAAGGCTGCCTTGTGGATGGCGTGCTGTCCAACCTGCAGCCCAGCATGATCCAGTTCCCCAAGCCGCGCCGCCCGCTGCAGAAGCCAGGTGATCTAATGGCACGACATCGGCACGATGCCGGAGGTCCGGACCATCTGTCGCGAAACCATCCGGTTCTGCCCGATGGCGCGAAGGGAAGCAACGGGATGTCGCGACTGGGGCCCAACGACTCTGGCTTCTTCCGCACCCACGACACGATGTCGTATATTCCCAGCGATGCACAAAGCATCACAAGTCTGGGGACACAGGCGACCTATCCCTCGGCGCATCTCTCGGTAGGCAGCTTGAACGGTGCTTATGCTAGCAGTATCGTTAGCCAGGACGTTGACTCGGAGAGTGTCGCAGGCAGCACAGCGCCCTCTGCCAGTATTACGTACAGTCAGAGCGATCGGCTGCATCGAAGATTGAGTCTGAGCAGCGTCAGTGGTGCATCCGACCTTGCCAGTTTGGAAGGCTACAAGAGCCAGGGCTCGGTGATCGACCCGCACGATGATGACGCTCGCTCCAACTTTTCGGCTGCTATATCTCAATCTTCCTTCACCACGTTCTGATAGCCGCGTACTGGCTACGATCTGCCCTCTTGACTGCAACCTTGCGTACGCGCAAACCTGCTGGGTCGCTTGCTTTTGCCGCTATTTCAGCGCGAACCTCGCCAACAGCAGGCAGCAACTCGAGTTATACGACGCTGTCTCCGGCAAGACTGTGTGGTCTCTACATACACGGCCAGCGCCACATCCTCGTCCATGTGGGTCCTCTACACAACATGCTGCCTGCCACTAACGAGCCGTAATTCTACGTCACGCATCTCCTTCCTACTGGTAGCTTACGGCCTCGCACGCTTGCAGCGCAACATGTGCGAATCGATCCCGCACCCGCAACGCAGGTACCCGATGGGCTCTCGGTCCGGCTCGGGCGGTCCATAGTCTGGTTGGATGCACCCGATCCGTTCAATGCCCTTTGTAGGACATCCGAGACGTTTCGTAGAGCACTGACACGTACCCAGCAAAGTGCTTAGAGACGTGGGCCGTTGACTGTGCTCGTGCACGTGACGTGGTTTCCTACCCCAAGACCACGGTTGTCGGTCGCGGGCACGGTATTACTACCTAGCTGTTCCTGGTGGAGCGCTGAGCGTAGCGCGCGTGAAAAAGTTGGCTAGCGGCAAGCGGGATGTCTAGGCGGGACAGCGAATGTTCTATTCCGGGCTAGGCTAGGCGGTCGACGCGGTTGCGGTGTCTTTGCAGGACGCTGGTGACGCGTAGCTAAGCCCGTCGACTGTAGCAACGCACCAACGGGCCCACGCGGGCGCGCCTCTACGCCTCACCCGTTCGAAGCACCCGCTCGCCCTCAGTCACCGACCCGGCCGACAAGGAAGCAAGATGGTGGGTCGTCGCTGTTAGGTTGACATGGCGATGCACCATCGTCACATTGGGAGCGCCTACCTGAACACGGCAAGCCACACGGGCAAGCCACCGGAGCGGAACTGTATGAGAAGCATGAAACTGAGCGTTGGTAAAATGCAGACCATGGGAACATAAGCCAGCGTGGTAGCCGAAGCGCGCTTTCCTTTTGGGGACCAAAGACGACGCCCGAGATCGCCTATTCCAGAAAGCGAATGTGCATGCGCATACAGCTCCCTGCAAAGTGAATACTTTCGGATGGGCTAAATTGAACTTCTTGTGCGTTTCGTCGCTTCGAGATTCAGAGTGAAAGCGCGGCCAGCACGGAATGTTGAATTGCACACCCGCGCTGCCTGATTCGAACGCCTTCAGGTCAATCTTGCAGTACGTTTCAAAGATCATCGCGAAATGACTTTGACAGCCTTCACCGGCGACCGCAGATGTGCCATGGCTCTTGTTCAGTTGACAGATTTGTGCTCCGACTTGACACCCTTGCTTCTGCTCTGCGCTGTCGCCCCTGCTCGGTCTGGCTCAGCTCGGAAACTGCCCCTGTACCCAAGACAAGCCGTTGGACGGTTGGCATTTCTCACAGCTCTATAACCTAAGCCAAAGGCGTGCATAGAAAGGCAGAGAGAGGGGGCGTTTTCCAGGCGCACATGCATCTGCGTCTGCGTCTGCATCTGCATCTGCTACGGCCGGTAGCAGCACGCCCGCATCAGGCGTACTTTGTGCTGCTTCACAAGTCTCTCGCTAGTGCTGGCGTCTCCCCAGCTCCGCCTCGCCTCGCGTCGCTATCTAGCTCTTGTGTGCGGCAAGCGGCATTGCGAGACACACACTTTGGCATCGGTCTCAACCATCACCAAGGTGGCAAGTCTCTCCTTTTCCAAATTGGGGCTCTCTTGAACCAACAGTCTAAGGTCGCTTTGCCTTCCTCCTCTCTTCCTCCTCCCTGCCTCCGTCCTCTCCTGTCGCTTCCAAGCCTGCATCTCTCTCCATCGTCTTTGTTGCGCATACGTCCCGTACCGGTTATCACCAATCCTCTCGCTTGAAGCTTGGCCTAGTTTCTCAACATCGAGCATGTTTTGCTAAGCTCTCCCGCTCTCGTCTCACCACAGCCACTCCGGCTCTCCGGAGCCCTTCCCGCTTAGATCTGTCTTGCGCCGGTTCTTCTCCTCTGCCTGCCTTCGAATGATTAGCTGGACCTTTATCGTCTGCTGACCGCTTCATTACGCAAGACGGCAGTGACCCCTGCACCCCTTTCTCCTGTGCACATCGCCATGTTCTCGCAGTGGCGCAGCAAGAGGCACTTCCCCATGAATTCGACCTCATCCTCCAGCTCCATCACGGACCGCAACGCTTCGTGTTCCGACGGTGAATCCTCGACAGGCCATAGTGCCTGGCAAGCACCTCCATCCTCTTCCAAACAGGCAGTAGCTATGTCGTTCGGCAAGGCCAGCATATCCAAGGCCTCCAAGCTTCGTCATGGTTCCAGCCGTGGCCATCCCTCCCACTCCTCCGAGACGAGCTTCGCCGCCGGACCTCGTTCCCACAGCAGGGGTGGCAACAGTCTTGAGTTCGGCGGTGGCGTCGTCCCCGACAACTCGCCACCTGCCAACGCCGTCACACTGGAGCCCGCGTTCACTATCCAGCCTAGCAAACGCGCAAGCCCAGCCGCAAGGGCTTCCTCACCTCCTCCTGCCCTTATTGGTTGGAAACCCGCCCCCGCGTCCAAAGCGCTTCCGGCTCCCCCGCCCAACACCCGCAAACACGTACAGAATACACATGCTCGACTCGAATCATTGGGCAGCGTAGGCAGCTTGGATGACTTTCGTTCTCTGCTTGCCTTCTCCTCGTCTACCGACTTTGTCGACGTCAGTCCCACCTTTACCACTTCCACCAAATTTTCAACACCGGACGCTCTTGCCATCAGGTCGGAGCCTACGTCTGCCTCTCCCGCCCCAGCCAAAAAGGCCTTCGGGCCCTCGATACCCCTCCGAAAACAGAGTTCGTCCCTCAACCTCACTGGCGCTAGCAAGCTAGGCACGGGTCTAAGCCTGTCCAGCGATCTCCACGCTCAGCAGCACTCTCCCAAGGCCTCCACGCCCGATACTGAATCACAATCTGAGTCGTCGCCGCTGCATTTGTCCCGTCCAACCTGGAGGACATCAACCGCTTCCAGCTTCCCCGAGACTGTTTCAGCTCCCCCTTCCTCGCAGTTGGAGAGCAGCGAGTTCGCATCACCCAACCCGGGGTCCAACGGCTTTGGCTTGACCGGCTCATCGCGGGTAGATCTTGTCCTAACAGCAGACGACAGGGAACCCGAAGAAGTCATCTTTGGTCTAGGTATTTCCTCCCAAGGTCATTCCGAAGAGGAACCATCCAAGTGCGCATCGGTCAACAGGCAGCAGGACCGTACCGGCAATACCAGCGCCAAACCGTTTGGACACAACAAGTCTGGCAGCGAGGTATCTACGCACAGCTCCCTGGACAGCTGGGGACGCGCTTCGTTCGCTCGCGAGCTTTCTCAGCACTTCGTTGATTTCGATCAAGGTGCGCTGGATACCAAAGATAGCGCCGCCTATCTGAAAGGCTCCAAGCTGCAGATCAGCGATAGCGGTCATAGCATCAACACCGCTGAGACCAGCCACGAAACTCACGACCCGCATCTATCAACCATCAAGGAACGAACAGAGTCACCCGAGTCTATGCTGAAGCGCCAACTTTCTATGGAATCGGCACTGAGTCAGGAAACCCGGACCGGTGGCACCTCGGCGTCTTCGTTCGTCTCGGAAGATTCTGACGGTGCAGCATGGTCGTCTCGCATGCGGACCATCGACCAAGCGCTGTCGCCCTCGGCTCGGCATGAAAGCTTTAGAGACGAAGAACTGATCCGCGCCGCTGCCGTGCTTCCGGCCGTCCATGGCATTGGCTCACCCACCTTTGGTCCCAGGAAGAGAACCACCTCCCAGGCCTCTGTCAAATCCATCACCAATAACAAAGAACGACATGGGAGAACCACGTCTGACTCTTCCAAGCATTCCAGGAAGACCGGCTCTGAAGCCAGCTTCTCACGCTCGCGAAAGGATTCAGATCCCGTACACAGCAGTAGCAACCCCCACCAACCGCCCGAGACATGGACCGCTCCTCTTATGTCCACTCCTTTCCCTCCGTCGACGTCGGCGCCCGTGATTACATCCTCTTGGCACGCCGCAGGGCAGTCGTCGCTGCCTACCACTCCGAACTTGGCTTATGACGCAGCGTTGACCAAGGCCGTAGGGAAACAGCGCAAAGCACGACCGGCTGCACTCACTCTCAAGGCCTCGTATCCCAGTTTGCTTTCCGGACCCAAGTCGGCCTCGATCCTATCGCCCAATACCCTTCTCAAGGGGATGCCTAGTCCGTCCAAGACGCGAGCACCACCGCCCTCTGCGCCGCCGCCGACGGAGCCACTTCCCCCACTTCCGCCAACACCTTCGCTGGTCTCGAAGAGTCCGCGCGTCATCCACTTTGCAAGCCCCTGGCCCGGCCTTGGCACGCCCGGTCGAGCCAGTGTTGACACGCCAAGAGGCACCGCCATTCTCGACCCGTTGCAGACCCCTCGAGGGACTCCCCAGCTGGCGCACCGCGGACGAAGCACATCCGATCCAGCTGTGAGCTCGCCCGTGGAAGCCAACAGCCATAGCAAAGGCTCTCCCGACCCTGCTAAGTCACCCCACGCAGCACTTGCTAGCGGAGCGCCGACCGCTCGGCCAGCGACGTCCCCGGCAGCGCAGAATTCGGCCACAACTCCAGAAGTCCAGGCGGCGAAGGACACGCATGTTGGCCCCAAATCTCGCAGCGGGCCTGGTCAACATGGCCCGGAAGAGCGAACGGGAGCAAACGCTCCACTTACAGCCACCACAGTGGCACCCTCCGTCAGCCCAAGCCGGACCGAAGGCCAGCTTTCGGCCGGCGAGGACGTCGTGGAATTCGTCGAAAGCGATACCCGCATCACAGTGGCAAGGACCCTCCAAAGGGTGCCTTCGCAACTCGTGCGCAAGCCCTCCTTACTGAAGGATAGGAAGAGCAGCTCCTTCAACGGAAATGAGGCCACTCGCTGGCGAACCGCAAGGCAGGCTAGTGCTGACAACGCACCAATAGACGACAGAAACAATCGCCCTACTATCGGTACGGACGTATCTGCTGTGACGCCGGTGGAAACGACGCCTCTTGAAAAGAGGACCGACGGGGCCGCCGGCGACAGACCGGCTGCAGAGGAGGGCGCTCCGAACGGTCGCGCCTCAAAGGAGAAACCGCCGCGCATGACGACTAGGCCTTCTACGGCCGCCCCGCCGAGTGCCTGGACAGGCAAACGCGCCTCGCTCTCTCAGGTCCCCAACGTGACCGGCAAGCAGGGCGGCCACGCCTTCCGGACGACGTCAGAAAACGGGCACATCCGCGACGCGCCGAGCCGACCGCGGACGGGCAGCGCTGCGAGCGGCCATACGAGCTTCAGCAGCATCAGCGATCGAAAGCACGAGGTTCTGCAGGACCAAGATGTCCTCTCTAAACCGCTCGACGACGAGGCGCGACTGCAGCTGCTCCAACGCACCGAGGGCCGCTTCACCGGCGCGTTCGGTGAGGTGGCACAGGCGTTCCGGCAGCTGCAGGCGGACAAGAGCCTCCTGGAACGGATCGTCCGCGAGAAAACCCCTCTGAGTACCGTAGGCCCTGACAATGCCGGCCTGAGTGAGTATCTGACCACGATGAATACCAAGGTGGAGCAGAGCGCCCTCGAGAT
The DNA here is from genome assembly GCA_023212725.1 of Tranzscheliella williamsii. Lineage (NCBI taxonomy): Eukaryota > Fungi > Basidiomycota > Ustilaginomycetes > Ustilaginales > Ustilaginaceae > Tranzscheliella > Tranzscheliella williamsii. The sequence continues at coordinate 211,828 of JALBYF010000022.1, forward strand.
CCGCAAGCTGCTCGACCTGTTAGAGCAGCAGCGCAGCGTGATGGACCAGATGCTGGCCACCCACCAGCTCGAGAAGGAGTCGTACCGAGACGAGGCCGAGCGGCTGCACGAGGCGCTCGCGCGCGCTGACGACGATCTGGACCAGCAAGAAAACACCATCGCCCATCTGAACGCGCAAATAGAAAAGGCGCGCCAGGAGACGAATGAAGCGCGGGCCGAGGCGCTCAAGATGCGGGGGGTCTGCGAAGAGGAGGGCCGAAGAAAGGAGAAGATGGCTCGGCAGCTTCGGCGTGCGCAAGACCGGCTGCACGAGCTGGAGACCGAGTTTGCTGCGCTGCAAGAGAGCGCGTCTGCCTCGCCGTCGCAGCGTCAGATGGGGATCGAGCAGCTGCGGAGCGCGTCGTCTGCGTCTACGTTGTCGGGAATGCAGGAGACCGAAGCGATGCGGGCGAGTGCGCTGGAGGGCGAGGCGGCTCGTCTGCGGCAGGTGCTGGAGGAGCGAGAGCAGGAGATCTCGACGCTGCGGATGAGCCACGCGGATGCGGTAATGCAGGCGGTGGACGAAGCGGCGACGGCGACGGAGCTGCGGGAGACGGCGGGGGCCGAGGCGGGCGAAGCGGGCGGCGAGGTGGAGCGGCTGCGCGCACAGATCGAGGAGCAGCGGAGCCGGGAGCAGCAGATCCGGACCGCGTACCGCTATGTGCGCGACGAGCTGCGCAAGGCGACGGACCGGCGGCGCTCGTCGGTGCAGAGCGTCGCCTCGCTCGTCTCGCCCAGCGCGTACGCGGGCACGCCGCTGCGCAGCCGCGCCGCCGCCGACGAGCCAACGACGAGCAAGCTCAAGCGCCTCTCGCTCCCCACCGTCCACGCCTCCGCCCTCGGCCTCCCCCCCGCCCTCGCCAGCCCTGCCTTCTACCGCCCCGCCCCCCACCACCCCCCCTCCGCCTACCGCAACCAAGCCCCCACCCCCTCTTCCTACCCCCCCAAGCCCACCCCCTCCCCCCCCAGCAACCGCACCTCGAGCACCCGCAACCGCTCGCCCCCCTCCCCGCCCAACCCGTCCACCCCATCCCCCTGACCCTCACAACCACAAGCACTCCGAGCACCATAGCACCGCCGCTTGCCCTCCTGCTCCGCCTTTAGTCGCGCTGCACTCGACGGCGCAGGGCCAACATCACTACCCAACTCGCTAGTCGTCCACCTTTACTGTCCTATCGCGGGTAAATAGCAACGGCCTTTGCAGTCCTCCATGTCTCGGTGCTGTGCGGTTAGGTAGCGGACAGCGGGGGGGGCGCGAGGACGGACGCGCGGGCGAGAGCGCAGATCGCGCTGCACGGTGGTACAGGGCCTGTGCGGGTTGCTACATTCACGGCGGGTCTAGGGCGGGGGCGGGGGCGGGGTGGCGGTTTGCTGGGCAGGGTGTGCGGGCGCGGCGGGTGGCGGCGCGGGGCGGGCCTGCTCTTCCTTCTTCTTCTTCTTCTTCTGCGCGAGCGTCTCGCCGAGGTGCAGGTTGCCGGCCAGCGCCTTGGCCTTCTCGGCGGGGCCGTAGCCAAAGCCAAGATGCAACTGTGCCTTGCTGCCCGACGCGGTGGCGTCCTGCTGGCCGGCGCCTGCGTTGGCCAGACTCTGCGCATGGCTAATATCGTCCGAGGAGAGCCCCGAGTACATGAGGTACATCATGGAGCCCCACTCCAGGATCTTCTGGTTTAGCCACGGCAGCGAGACCGGCTTGTTCAAAAAGTCGTTGCATCCCGCCGCCAGCGCTTCCACCCTGTCCGAGGACAGCACAGAAGCCGTAAGCGCGACGATGATTACCGACGCCCGGAACGGATTGGCGCCGCCAGACCGCGGCTGGACCGCAACAGCCACGTCCTTACCAACCTTTTTGGGCACCGGCGGCCCGACCGTCGCTTCCTGAGAACTGCGCGCCGGTTGTAAGCGCGAAGACGCTGTTAGCGGACCTCCGACCGGGTATTTGACAAGTCCTTTAGAGGACAGTGCATTGGCACCCCCCGTCCCGCTTGGTGAGGTGGTCTTCAGATCGCTGCCCCGTAAGTCAGAAGTGGCAGAGGCCGGTGGCGTGTTGGGCAAAATGCCTATGTTGGCAAGTCGCTCTAGTTTTCGAATCTCCTTAGTCGCCTCGATACCGTCCATGACAGGCAGCTGGATATCCATCAAGATGAGGTGAAAGCCGCCGGTCATCCACTTCTCCACAGCTTCCTTGCCGTTGTTTGCCACATCGTATTTGATCTTTTTTCTGCCCATAAACGTCGACAGAATCCTTTGGTTGATTGGATTATCCTCTACAATGAGCACCTTGATCGGAGGCAAAACAGCTTCTCTCACGGGCGCTTTCTTCGGTCCACGTCCGCGTCGTTCTGATGAGGTAAAGCCTGCACCCATCATGAACCCCGGTTGAGGCACAGCGGATGGTCTCGCCTTTCCATCGGAAGGCATTGCCGCCGATGCTGCGAACGATTGGCGGGCGAGCAGACGATTCCCCGTCGCACCAGCTCCCGCTGGCGACACAGGCGAATCAACTAGGGTCTTGCCACCGCCTTTTGAGTACAGCTTCCGGCCGCTGACAGGACTAGGCGTAGCGTTGGCCCCTACTGTGGAGATCTTGGGAAGCTCTGAACGTGCGGGAGATCCTGAAGCAAGTGGCATATCCGTCCGAGCTGCCGTTTTCTCAGTTTGGCTGTTTTCGGATGGTGACGGTGCCTCATCTTCCTTGGACGCTTCAGGTACTGATTTGAGTGCATTGCTTTCTGACCCTCCTATATTTGGCGAGTTTCCAGGTAGAGTCTCTGAGCCTGCGGCGGTACTTAGAGGGGTTGCCTTGAGAGGTCTGCTGGAATTCATCACTGACTGAATACCGATCTCAGGAGCAAACATGTTCCCAGAAGAATACTTTTGAGAGTTCCCAGCCTGCGATGAACGTTTAAACGAGGAGTCAGAGGCGCTCGAAGCCCGACTGAGCGCAGCTTTTGGCTCAACCGAAAGAGACTGAGCTGGGCGTGAATTGAAATCGGTCAAGTGCCGTATACTATGGTTGCTCGATGCGTCACCGCGTTTTGTGCCTCTCGACTCCTGTGAATCCTTTTCGCCGACATCTGACCCGCCGACGCTAGGTGGGTCCCGTCCAGTCTGGGATGCTGGCCGACGTAGAGAAGACGCAGACGATCCGCGAGGCAAAGGCGGTTTGGAGCCGCTAAACGTTGTTGACGTCTGACTGGCTTGCGGTTGAAAGAAGATCCCTGCAGGTCGACCATCCGGGCTTTGAATAACCATGCCGCTGGCAGCACTTCCGCCGAACTTCGAAGCTGTCTCGGTGAAATACTCGAGTGCATCTGCGGGCATTGGGCTGCTTACCTGATGTGCTCGGGATGGATGATTTGAGGAGATTGACGAGGATACGCTTTGGGCTGTCGAAGTTGGGTGCATGCTTCTTTGGGTCGATATAGCATCATTTACGCCTCCATTGGCCATGGAATCTGCCAACGAGATCTTGCTGTGGCTGGATGGGCGATCAGGTCTTGGCTTTTCGGACAAGCTCTGATCGCCCGCGACAGTGTCTGCCGATCCAGCATCATCTTTTCCGTCATGTGCAGTCTTCTTTGGTACCCAGTCCTGTTGTGAAGACATAGGATGATCGGGCGCACTGAGTTCGTCGTCCCGGGCAACGTCCACCGGTGTCCATGGAGTCGATGGCGTAGTATCGAAATCCGTGTCGCTGGAATTCGTTTCTCGGCGGGTCAAGGTCATTATGCCACTAGGGTCTTGTGTCTCGTTAGTGTTCCACCATGACTTGGTGTGATTTGTCTGAGGAGAAAAGGGCGAAGTTGCTATAGGCAAAAAGGGAAGTTGTACCAAAGGCTTCTTCTCAGCGGAGAACAGCGCTGTCAAGATACGGCGCGCACCAGCGGGTTTGGGTAAAACCATGATTTCCGGTGGAGATGATCCGCCGCGGAAGCTTGCCGAGTCAATGATGGGCTGTACAGTATCGCGGACGAGACGATATGATTTCATGGACGTGAAAAAGATGATAGTCTGCGAAGACATTGCGTCTGGCGCGAGATCGGCCTTATTGTTGAGTAAAGCGGTCCCAATCGAGCCAAAAGAGCGTGGCTGAGAGACCTCGGGATGAGAGGCCATGACACGGTCGATTTGTGGGCTTGACTTTGTTCTGTGCTCAAGGGTGGGTCGCGCATGGGATGATCGCTGGGTGGGGGCCTTTTCTCCTGCCGGAGACTTCAAACCAAGGGCAGATTGAAGCAAAGGCACTGCAGAGCGCATACGGAGCAATTCTTTCTGCAGAGTCACGATGTCGTCATCAATGATCACAAAATTAAAAGGTACGACCCGATTCTGAGATGGCCCTGCATCAGATGCTGTTCGTCCGGCCGCGACTGTATCGTTTGAACCGTGTTGCGAGGGCGTGGAACGAAGCGGTGCATTCTCGGGTAGAGAGTTGTTGAATGTAACCGGAACTCCAGTGACAGGATCGAGAACAGCAGTGTCGGCGTGATGATCCGCATTGGAGGGATCGCGGGCACCGGATGTATCTGAAGAACCGGGCTCGGCTGATTTGGACGCATGCGATTGCCGCCCAAAGTCGCTGGTATAGCTTACTAGAGTTGGACGGCCTGCTGTTAGCGCGACAGCAGTGTGCGTTTGGTTGCCTGATACGGATGGAGTACCGGTGATCGAAGACTCGTCCGCATCGTCGGTAAAGACGGGCGCTACATTACAGCCGAAATCAGAGAGAAAGCGATTGACCTGCTCGGAGAATTTACTGCTGGATGAGGAGTAGAGCGCCACATTCTTGTCCTTGAGTGTTGAAGAGAACTGCGAGAGCTCTTCCACCGTGGGACCATACCCAGGACCCTCTTGTCCGGAAGACTGTTGGGCGCCCGATACCTGGCCAACAGGGACACTAACCGCATACTGGGACGACTGACCGCGAGCAACATCCGAGGCAGCAACGAGTTCAGTATCAGGAACCTGCGCTTTGTCGGGGTGCTCTACCGAGAGTCTGGCGCCAAAGGCATCGATGAGGGCCGCCGAAACCGGTTCGGACAAAACTGAAGCAAAATCGGTTGGTATCTTGGCCGAAGGAGGTACAGTAAGCTGCAAGGTCAGCGTGAAGGCCATCAAATGCATGTTGGGCAAAGAACCTATCTGGACGATGTCTTCATCCTTCTCGGCAAGGATAGAGCTTACGACGAGTGTAGAATGGATCGGTGCAGCCTGAACCAGCTTGGCCAAGCAGTTCATGAACAAGAAGTTGAGTGCAAGCTCATCTGCCCATGCTGTGCAGGAGCCCAGCTTGTAGTGGCGCTGATCGGGCACTGACTTGCTTTGCAGCTTGGGGTGTAGATCGAGAATGAGATCGATACCTCGCGATGCAGCAAGGCCGCTAACTATGTCAGCGACCTTCTGAACCAGGTCGAAGATGTCGAAGTCGGAAAGATCGTCGCTTTCCTCAGGAGCTTTCATGGTGGCGGAGTTGCGCCGAGATAGCGAGGGCCGCTCATTGCCTTGCAGATTGAACGACTGCGTAGCCATCCACTCGAGAGCCTTACATGCGCCAAGAAGCGCATTTACGCTGGTTACGGGAACCTGTATCGTACTGGCGCTGAGTCCTTCGTGTGTGGAAGCCGTGAGGATATGGGCGGGAAGAAGCGAACGTAGCAGATTGAGTGGCATGTTGATACTGTTCTTGAATATCTCAGGCAAGAACTTTGGCAGGTGAAAGCTGTCGAAATCCGTACGGTCGGGAGGGGCGACGGATGCGTCGGTATCTGTGGACTGGGAAGCAAGCATGGTGACAGAATCCGCCGGAGCCATGTGCGGCAGCTCCGGATCGGGCAGCGAGGAGCGGCGTTGGTGTGGATTTATCAACAGTTCCTGCCGCCTTGCATCCTCCATCTGATCAAGGGTGGTGGCAAGCTGAGTGGACCGTCTGGGCTTGTTGAGATCGGGATGCGCCGAGTGCTGCTGTGCATCTTGTGTGTTGGCATTCTGGTCGGCCTGGCTTATGCGATGGGAGATCTGATCGTTGACCTCATCAACAGCCGTTTGAAAATCTTTTGGAAAGGCCGATTCGCCTTGATTGAGCGGTTCGGATGGCCACTGGAAAGCGCTGTTAGGTGATATGTGTGCTTTTCGCAGAGACTCCGCTTCGCTAGAGGCCGAGGAAGTGAACTCGAGGTCGGAAGAGCCGGTCTGATTGGAAGCAGATGTTGGTTGCAAGCTCTGTTGGCTCGGATGGCCCGGCATGGCGGAGAGTGGATGGCTGCCTGAAGCTCAACAGGGCATTGCCGAGACGGCTCTATGCAACGACGTTAGGATACGGCCGGCGGCTCCGAGTCGCTCTGTCCTGTCTACCAGTTGTTCGTCCAGGCCGCTGGAGCCTTGACAAACCTCGCGCAGTGCCTGTTGTTTGCAGAAGGATGCCAAGTATACGATGAGAGTTGCAAGTGTTGGCAGACGAAACGCGACAGCTGTTAGCAAGTCACTGCGATGTAACTGACTGTATGAGTGTTCGAGTCCAAAAACCCGTCAGTACGTAGTCATGAGTACGTGTGGAGCTACGGTTTCCGTTGCCTGTTCTCTGAATTGACCCAATCAATCAGCTATATATATATATCAGTGCGTTTGACTAGTACGTGTAACCAAATATTGATATGTGGATCTAGTAACGGCCGACGGTCATTATGATCGCAGGTTAGAGTGGTGCGTGAGTGAAACCCGAGCGCAACTTTTGCAGCAAAGGCTAGTTATGTACATAAGTGGAGATCACCAGATGTATGCCGCCATTCTCAACCGGTTCCTGCGACAGCAAGGCCTCACTCAGCGGCGTCCACTGCAGTGCCGATCTAGTAGCTGCTGTAATGGCCTGCGGATCGACTTCTGGGACATGCTGAAATTGCAAAAGCGCCCTAACTCGACGGCTCTGCTACGAATCGGGAAAGATGCATACATATGTGTGGCTTGAGTAGAATACAGATCCGGCCAGTCGCAAAACGAGCACTCGCCAACAGGCGCATGTGCGCAGAGAGAGAAAAGGCGGAAGAGAAGGGAGAGTAAGAGGAACGGTGGCTCTGCCCTATCGCCGGACTCTGCCGCATGGCCGGGGTCATGGGCAATCTGACGGTGGGCCGGCAGCGTGCGGAAGGATGACGACTATTGCCAACCGTAGCGCATGGTCTTGCCTCCAAAGAGCGCCCGAGCTTCGGGAGCATCCGCTGTTGAGCCGACACCGCCTGATGTGGCTTTTGGCGTGATCTGATCCAATCGGTCGCCGAGCTTGAGAGCCGTCCACTTGATCACACGCGGGTCAGCGCGTAAACGATCATTGAGAGACTTGAGAACGGGAGCATTTGTGTCGAAATGCATGAGCCAGTAACTGTAAGCATACAGGAGGAACACCATAAAAGCATGTCAGAAGGCCGCGACGCTCGCAGTGGTTTGGTCACTCAGAACGAAATGGACCAGTCTACTCACTCGCCCGAGCTGTGATACTGCTGATGTCGTCGTGCCCTTTGCGGAAGACGTCGCTGGCCCCAGTACTGTACACCACGCACCGCTCCGCCATGGTCCATGATTAGCTTTGATGTCGACTTGACCAGATCTCGCAACGGCGCCGACTCGGCGGATGAAGCCGCAATGCAGACCAGCTCGTAGAGGCTACAGTTTCATACAATGCATCAAGAGGTCAGAATGGCTATCCATCGTCCGCTGGCGTCCCTTTACAAGTACTTACGGCATGGTTGCATACACGTTCGCTGTGACAGAGACGGTGGGGATTGCTTCGACAGGATGGCGGATGGCGGACGGCGGCTTCGGCGACGAAGGGTGCTGATGTCGAAAGCCTCATTCAGCCAATCAGCGCGTCACGTGCGGGCGCGCCTAGCGCAAGGGTGGACCCCGCCGACTCTCCCCATCTGAGCCAAAATTTCTAAAATTTTGGTTGGCGAGAATAGGAAGAAAAGGTGGAGCTCGTTGGTTAGCATCGTTTTGCTCTTCTTCTAGTCCTGACTCTGCGATTGCCTCGACGCTTTGAACATTCATCCCTACAGCAAGCGAGTCTCTCCAAGGACCTTGCTAACTTGTTTCTCAGCACCATGGCCTCGGTAGGAATGCAGGATCCGGCTGCTGGCCGACATGGCGCCACAGCCAGTTCGTCGCGGTCGCTAGCCCTCGCTATCCACCGGCTTCGCTTCGTGGACTGGGCGCCCTCGACGGTGACCGCGCTTGCCGTCTCACCTAGCTCGGAAAGCAATACTCGCGGCATCCTAGCCATCGGCAGACAGAACGGAAACATCGAGCTCTGTACCTGGCTTGGACCTAAGGCAGCGCAGGAGTCAGAGTTTGCCGACAGAGCTTTTCAGTCCGATGCGGCAGGGTGGGCGGTGCACACCGTGCTCCCCGGCCACGCTAACTTCAAGATTGAGCAGCTCTGCTTCGCCAACCCTCCCACGGAAGAGAACACACAAGCACACAAGCTTCGTCTCTTCAGCATCTCCGGCGGGTCGCTTGTGACCGAGCACTTCATCCCGCTGCACTTAGCCAAGCTAGGCGCCCGGCCGGTCGCCGATAGCAATGAGGACGCCGAGACAGCGTCCAGACCGGGCAACCTATCGTCGCTTTTTGGCAAAAAAGCGGAAACCAACGTTGATCCTCACTATCCTGGAGAGATCCGCACCCTCCCATCTCTGGCCGGCGCAATCTGGAGTCTCGCACCTAGTGCGACCGGAAGGTATCTCGCTCTCGGCTGTGAAGACGGCTCAGTCAGAATCATCGATCTCGAGAATAATCGTTTCGAACATCTTGCCAGCACTTCTGGGTCAGACCGTAGGATAGTTCCACGCTTCGGCAAGGCCAAAGGCAGGATCATCAGCCTTTCCTGGGGTCCCCCTATCAGGACTTCAAGCGGTCCCCGAGCTAAACAGAGCAATAGCGCGGACAAGGCTGTGAATGGAGACTCGTTCGGCGCCGGGTCCGAAAGCGACAGTGATGCTTCTGACGAAGATCAAGACAAAGACATGGCTCAGTGGCACGAATCGTTTCTGGTCGGTGGCCTGGGTGTTTCGTCGGCTGTTGTGTGGGAAGCGGCCACAGGCAACATTGCTACCAAGCTCGCGGTGCAGAAGAACCGCAGCGAGTCGACCATTGTCTGGAGTGTCGCCACTCTGCCCGATGGTACCATTGTCACTGGCGACTCTACCGGAAGAGTGACGTTCTTCGATCCTCAGACACGAACCCCGATTTCCGATGCCACCTTCCGAGCCCACGCTGCTGCTTCAGACGTTCTAGCCCTTTGCGTTGGTCCGGACGGAAGAACTTTGTACAGCGCTGGTGTAGACCAAAAAGTCGCTGAGTACACCAGAATGGAGACTTCGAGCGGCCGCGGCCGATGGATTCACATTGCCTCGAGACGGCTCCATGCTCATGACATTCGAGCCCTCGCACTCGATCCGCCCTATTCTCCCCTCGCCTCTGCCCAAGCGATGGCCGGCACAGGCAAGACAGTTCAAGCCAGCCGACTTCCTGTTCTTATCAGTGGAGGTGTCGACTTTAATCTGATCCTCACGCCCGCTGCCTCGCCGACCAATGTCACTAGGGCGCTGTCGTCCACGGCACTGGCCAAAATTCCTCGATCGCAAAAGGCTAAGCAGCCGACACTGAACAAGGACGAGCAAGAGCAGGCTTCCATCAACCCCATCTCGTCCAACCCGCTTACCACGTTCGCCGACACGACGCAGCGCAGGGTCCCCTTTGTTCCGACCGCCTCGCGAGCCGGTCTGATCGGTGGTGGCTCTGTGGCGGCCGTCTGCGCCGGCAAACGGTGGGTCGTTTTGCGCAGAGAGAAGAGCATCGGCATCTGGCATCTCGGCACTTGTGAAGAGCTTATGAGGACAGCGCGAGCTAACCAGGCCGGCGAGCCCGCCTCGGCTCCCTCTTGGTGCAAGATGCTGGAGATGGAAGTGAAGGTGGACTCGAACCTTGTCACGGTGGCCATCAGCGATAACGGGCGCTACCTCGCCTTTTCGGACCTGTACGAAACCAAAATGTTTGAGCTCAAGGAACGAAAAAAGGCGCAAGGGCCGAGTGAGCTCGAGCCGAAAAAGGTCAAGAGCTTCGGAAGGGCCTTTGGCGGTGAAGAGCGGATTGCGCCCTCCGCCAGCGCGCTTCGTTTCTCACCCGATTCCACTCGGGTTGTGGTATGTTCCTTGGCAGGTGCCTACGTGCACGTCCTCGAGCTGCCCTCGGAAGCAAATGAAGAGGCCTGCAAGCTGTTGCGTAGCTTCGGGCACCACCGTCGCCAGGTCTCCTCCGCAGTGGCAGGCGACCAGAGACAGATTGCCGGGCGTGGTGGTGCCGGTGCCGCCGCCTCTGGCGATGCCACCAATGGCCACTCGGTGGGTTCGAGCGAGGCCGTGGCGGGCAAGCAAGACCGGACGGAGCGGGCGACGTCTACGGTGATCCAGCATGCCGAGATTTCGTCGGACGGCGCGTGGCTGTCGACGATCTCGTCGGACTTGCAGCACCATGTCTTCTCGCTCGACTCGCTGACGTACGGGCGGACGCTGCCGTCGCCGCATGCGCTGCCATCCGGCTCGGTCTTCCACCCGGCCACGTCGGCGCAGTTTAGCAGCATGCTGACGCTGGTGTTTTCGGACAACAAGGTGGAGTTCTGGGATGTGGATTCGGGCAAGGAGTTGATCCGGACGGAAGGCGCCTCGAGCGGGGTGGAGACGGCTACGCCGCGCAAGAGGGGTGCCGCGGTGGGTGAGGGAACGGGCGCGGCAACAACCGCAAAGCAGGCACTGGCACTGGACCTGACCCGCCTCAAGCAGGCGGTGCAGCTCAAGCTCGCCAGCCTCCGCGACTTCGCCGTCTCCGCCGTCTGGCTCGGTGACGGCACCTCCCTCTCGCACTACACCCTGCTCATCTACGGCGCAACCTGGCTCTGCACCGCCCGCCCCACCCGCGCCACCATGTCCGCCCACCCCACCAACCCGCCCAGCGACACGGAAATGGACCACAACACCTCCCCCACCGACACTAGCAAACCGCACCCCCCCACCGCTAACATCAACTGGGTCGTCCGCACCACCGCAAAGTACCAGCCCCTCCTCCTCGTCGCCCCCCTCCCCGTCGCCGAACACGACGATCACCTCGTCGTCATCGAGCGCCCCTACTTTGAGCTCGCCAGAAACCTTCCCCCTGCATTCCACCGCGGCGCCCGCTATGGATCCTAAACAGTCGTTTGGAAGCGCTCCTACCTCTCCCGCACTCAGTCGCGCCTGTACTTGTACAATGACCTAATATGCTACACTCATGACGCAGACCTCTAGCGCTACAGGCAGTGCGGGGGGGTCCGGCGGTCGCGGCAGTGACAAACTCACCACTCGCGGCTGGCTTGCTGGCTGTACCAGTCGGGCATCTGTAGGAGGAAAGAAGCAGAGGGTGGGAGAGGAATTGCGTTAAACTAGGATCGCCGGTTCCAATACAAGATGCTGATGTAGACCGGAGCCGGGGAAAGGTACGTCTAGCCATAGAGATACTCGCCGAGGTGTGTGTGCCTGTGACCGCGCGGGCGTCGTATGCGCCCGGAGTCTGAGACGACCAGCATGTCCACGGCAAGCTGCTGTAAGGGTGTATGTCGGCGGGGCCTGGCGCCGCTTGGTTCGGTACCAACGACGGCAGAAGAGCACTGGCACTGGGCACCGCTTGGTGCGGTTTCGAGGTGGGGTAGGAGGCGAGGCCAAGATCGAGCGGCAGGTCCTGGCACGCTTCTTGAGGAGTGCGTGGCGAGGTGCGTGACAAGTCCGGAGAAGTAAAGGAGGGGGTGCATCGCGCTCTCGACAGCTGCGAGCCGGTAGCGACGCCACTCGGCCGCTCAACACAAGCGTCAAGGTCGAAAGGACTCTGATTGAACAGGTTCGAATGGGAGCTGTGAGCGCTCTTCGGCGAAGAAGACGCGGTCGTCGTGGAAGAATGTTGATCGCCCGTCTCGAGCCCATAACGCGCTTCGCAGGCGAAGGCGTGCGTCTCCGATACCTTATGCCTCTGCACGGTAATAGAGGATGTCGCGTTCCAGTGGGTGGACTGCTTCTTGAGCATGACGGCACCCTCGTCGGTAACCGCGCTCGAAACCGAGGCCGGGGACGAAGCAGTGGATGTGGGAACAGGAGACCGTCCGACCTTAATGAGCTTCGCCGTTGCTGCTGCCGCGAGACCCATATCAGCAATGACGGCGTGAAGTCGGGCATTCTCTTCGACGACAGCATTGAGAGAGACCGGCGCCGATGTAGAGGCAGCCGGCGAGGCGATGCGGGCGAGGAGACCGGAGTTTTGGCCCCTCAGCTGTTTGACGCATATTTCGAGGGAGGAGACGGTGTCTTCCAACGCCTTGATGTAGTGTTTACGGCGCGCTCTCAGCTGCGCCTGCGCCTCTGCATTGCGTGTACGTTGACGTGGAGGTGTCGCCGAGGGCGAGTTAGAAAACATATTGGCATGCAGGCGTTGGGTGATGGTTGGTCGCAGACAGAAAGAGACTGGGCGGAGCAGATATCGCGACACCGCGCATCGGCTTATATAGGGATTAGGAACGGTCTACGGGCCGTTAGCTCGCCGATGGTGCGCAGCATTTAGCGGTTCCTGATAGTCTCAGAATGGGTTTGAGAATAAGCTCGACTAACAACTAGCGTATCGCGCGGGATTACAGATTCGAGCTCTACATATATATATGTATGACATTCTATAGGCAACCGTTGCTTGCAAGTGCCAGCTAGGACGCAAGTCTCCAGGTCACCGTACATGTGGTGTCAGGACGTACTGTCGACGCAAGGGAACGAACGAGGATCATAGTCACCTAATCCTCGATGGCAGGCCGTCTCCAAAGAGACAAAAAGAACTGCAGCACCTAGGATTCCCGCGTGGTCCCCCACCGCAGTACTGACTAGGCGATACTTTGCTTAACTTCGCAGATCGGACGGGATGCGGTGCTTTCAAAGTTCTATGGCCGCAGATAGCAATCCAATGCTACTGCTCAACAACTATCTCAACGCCGCAGAGTCACTCAGCAGATCCTGCATGATACTGAGCCGAGATGGCCAACCGATGAACTAGTCACATACGTTTGATAGCGTGATGAGAGCTAAAAGTACATGAATGGACTCGGTGGGGCAAAGCTTGGAGTGCATGAATCGGCCGGAAGAAGCGGAAAGCTAGTTGTTACTTTTTTGTTTCTTGCGCGGCTTGGCCGGCTGCTTCGCGGCCTGCGTTTTTGCCTTAGGATCCGTCTGTGCAGGCCTGGCCTTGGACTGGCTTGGGACCGGATGCTTGGACCTGAGATCAGTCTGGGCATCAGTGTTGGAGACACCGAGGATCTGTTCGTGATGCTTGTTCGAAACCATCTCGTCAACCCAGCCACTTCCTTGCAGGCCGGATGCGGTCAAGTAACGGTGGGAGAGACCCGTCATGGTGATCGGCTTCTGCAGGAGGCTGGCGAGCTTGGCTGTCATTTCGTTTAGCTTGGCGTTGTTCTTGTAACTCTGCCTCTTGGACAGCGATGACCCATTGACGGGGGCGTCGGGATCCAGCTCTTCGTCCGATAGGTCCGGATCGGCCTCCTCGGCGAGTTTGGCGAGCCAGTTATCCTCAAACGTCTGCTTGGTGTTCTGATGCGTCTGTTTATCGATGGCAAGCGCCAGCTCGACCCGCTCCCGGAGCAGTCCAAGCGCTGCGAACGTAATGGGGAACGTTGCAATGTCGGTCTTGCGCTTCAGCGCACGGCAGAGCTGCGCCCAGTGGCTCTTCTCCTTAGGTTCAATCAGAGCAAGCGAAACACCCGACGAGCCAGCTCGTGCCGTACGTCCGCTTCTGTGTACGTACGTGTCCGCAGATCTTGGCAGTTGATAGTGAACCACATGCTCAACGCTCGAAATATCTAGACCTCGCGCCGCCACGTCGGTTGCCAACAACACGCAGTTGGGCGCTTTTCCTGTCTTGTCGAATGCGCGGAACCGGTCTAGGTTTTTGAGACGCTGTTTCTGCTGCAGCTGGCTATGAATGGGATACGACGGGATGTTGAGCTGCGCGAGAATCGGCGCCAGACGTCGGATACCGTCAATCGAGTTGACAAAGACCAACGTCCTGCCCGGATAGCGTAGCAGGAAGTAGTAAAGATAGAGATCTTTGTCCTTTCCGACACATTCAATCTTGGTCTCCAACAGACCGTCTGGCAATCCCTGGCCGGGGGTAAGATCGATGACAACAGGCTCTTCGTCTCGGAAATCCACTCGCTCCATCAGATCCTCGAGCGTTGTTGCATTCTCCTTGTTCTGCAGATGCTTCTTTTTGGTGAATTGCTTGACCTTCTTGCGTCGCTTCAGATTCACTTGGAGAGCTTTACTGAGCGTAGCTGAAAAGATGAAAGTTTGCATGCTCTCATTGGGGCGTATTCCACGCGCCTCGTCCCGTGCGTCGGCCTCGTTTTCACCTTCTTGCTGTTGGCCCTCTTTGCCTTCGACAGGGCGGACAGGGTCAGCTCGATTGACGAGATTCAGAATGTGCTCCATCTCTGCAAAATGGCCGACTTCAACCATTCTGTCCGCCTCATCGAGCACCAGGAAGCGCGTCTGCTTGATTCTCGCTGCCAAGTGATCATCCAGCCTCGTCATCTCCCATAGTCGACCAGGCGTCGCAACAATAATGTCAACGCCCGTCTTCCGGCCGGCCAACTTGGATCGTCCCTCCAAGAGGCGCCGCTGCTTCTGCTCCGACATGCCACCGCAAACAACAGCGATCTGTGGTCTACGAAGAAGCTTCTTGTGCGAGATTTCGTTATCGTGGGCCGAAATCAGACAGCTTGAGCGGACGATATCGTTGAGGTGCGCAGATACTTGCAGGGCTAATTCTCGGGTTGGGCAGAGAATGAGGGCACCCAGAGGAGGAGGGACCGAGTCTAGGTCTTCCGAGCCTTGCCCTTCTAGTGAGGCCACCGTATTCTCGGCATTCTCGTACAGGTAATTGAGGATAGGTAGTCCATACGCCAGCGTTTTTCCACTTCCTGTCTGAGACACACCGATCACATCCCTCCTCTTCTTAGTGTTCTCTTGCAGCTCTGAGTCATTTTCAGAGTCCTCCTCACTTTCGGCTGTGCCAAGACCTAGAGCAGGAAAAATGGACTTGGTCTGAATCCTGGTGGGCTCGTTGAAACCCTTGTGCAACAACGCTCGCTTGAGAGCCCCGTGTAATGGTAGGCGGGACCATGCCGGAAGTAGAGTTTCGTCAAATTCCGCCTCATCTTGGTCTTCATCGTCTTGAAAGTCAATGTTTTGGGCATTGCGAAATGCCTCGGCAAGATCTTCATCGTTCATCTCGACATCATCTCCATCGACAGCTGTTGAATCCTCGGTGGCGGAAATGGCTTTTGCCTCCTCCAGGTCGGCCTCCGTGCGTACATTTAGCTCTTCCTCGTCGTTGCTCGGCGCCGGCTCCGCTTCCGGGTCGACTTGTTGCAACTTTCTCTTCTTGCTCTTCGTCGAGGATGGAGGGGTGATTACAGCAGTGTGACTGCTAGACTTCGAGTGCTGCGAGGCTCGGACCGCGCCAGGGGCAGCCTTTGTCTTGAGCTTTTTCTCGGGGGCCACGAAGCTGACCGTCCTGGAGCCATCTGGCCGCGCCTCTTGAACGACATCGACACTGTCGATTTCTTGTAGACCCATGAAGTCGTCATCATCCCAATTGAAAGAATTGAAAAAGTCGGACTCGGTCACACCTGCGCCACCAGCTTGTGCCTCCGATGGCAGGTGAACTGCTGACCAGCTGAGGCTGCTCGGATCGACTCCCTGCATTGCTTTACCCATAGCTTTATGGGCTTTTATTGACGGCACCGGCCTGGAAGGATCCATCTTAGTTTCTGTTTTTGAGGGGTGTTTAGACCCACTCGCCTGCGGCGTGCGTGCCTTCTTGGCCATGGTGGGGAAATGATCGAGCTCTCGTAGCACAAAACGCTCTGGAATGCTCAACGGCCAGATGTGGAAGGAGGGGCGGCCAGCAAAATGGTGCAGAGCCTTATAGTTGCATGAGCAATTGCAAACACGTCGAGATTGCGAACATGGAAATTTTTCGAAGTTCCCTCTCGGGACTCGGAGGTGGAGTAGAAATGCACATCGAGAGCTTCACAATTTGTAGAAGTCAGTGCTCCCTGGTGCAGCCTCTTACCGCTTCCAGACCGCTCGCTCACGTTCAAGATGGCCAACGCAGCTGTAGCATCACAAGAGGCACCAAAGCAGTCTAGAGTTCCGCTGCTGGACGACCAGGACGACTTCACTCCCAAAGTGAGTTTGCGTGCCGGTTTACTGGATGGTGGCTGTGTTCAGGGATGGATACCACTGACACGGATGGCGTTGCTGCCTGTTGTGAACAGTTTGAGCTGGCTCTGGTCCGCATTTTTGCGAGGTTCTCAAGCTCGTACAAAGAAAGACACCCCTCGTCATCAAGCTTAGCTGCCGAAGAGGATGCGAGCATACCACGACCAGACAAGGAGGACACCTTGAGCGAAGGGGACCTAGATAATTTTGCGATCGCAACCAACGGTGCACCACTATCAAAAGATTCGAAGGAAGAGATCCGGGACTTTCTGGACACCGACGCCGACGGCAACATGACGTTCCGCGGGTTCTGTGAGATGTTCCACCTGCAAAGCGATAACGACCCGGATGAGACCTGGAAGGACCTTGTCAAACTAGGGTTCAACCATCAGCTAGAGTGGATAGGTGCCGCCTCTAATCGTCCAACAGCTGGCGTTGAGCAAGATACTGGCTGATGCGTACGTACGTCTGCTATGTTGTAGCACCGAGCGTCTACCCGTCCTAATCGAAATTATTACAGAGAATCACACATTGAGACAAAACGCTGCAAGAATTCGACGAGGAAAGCGGGCATTAAAATTCGTGCAAAAAAGGGGTCCAGACGTGGGAAGAAGGAGTCGCCTCTGCTTAATACGGCGTAGCGACAGGGCCTTGGTGACTTGGAGCTCAGCCTGCTTTTCGAAGGGGCGAGCAATGGGATTGAGATAGGCCTCTGCTTCGGTCCGCGAGGGCCGTCCTCCAGAGTGTGGACAGCGGATATGTATGTGCCGCACACTAGAGGAGGTATTCGTGCAGCGGGATCTGATGGTGAGGTTCCTGCGCCTCTGGACTGGGCCAGGGCTGTGGTGGTTGCTGCATCTCGACAATATCTAGCCTGCGCTCGGAGCCAAAAGAGCACATCATTCTGTGAATCGAAGTGAGATGTTACCACCCCAGCCAATCACATCGTAAAAAGTCCTCAGCGCCGCAAGCCAGACGCCAAGCCAGGACAGGCAGTATTACCGGCTTCCTAATAGATACAACTTCATCGATACAAACTTGATAGTTGTGTGTGTCTGGCTTGGCGTCGCAGAAAAGGACGTCTTACGATGTGAAAGTGGATGCCGAAGCAGGTCGCAGATCTGCAAATACCCAAGCGAGCCATCCGTTCGATTCATGTATACACATGCGGAAATCCGCACCAACCAATATAATATAATGCGAATCATAATTACACTTGATTCTACATCGGAGCTGAGCTCGCACGCTTTATCGTAGACTTTCAAACACGGTCATCCGTACGAAACTCCACCCCCGCCCCCTTTCCACGAAAGAAGTTGCCCGTACTAGTGGTACGTATTTTTGCAACCGATGAATTGAGAATTACGAGAATACAAGAACAAGACTTCGTTACTATTCTGAGGGGGCAAGTACTCGAAATGGGTTAACGCTTCCGGTGGAAATCCAGACAGCGGCTCGTCACAGCCTTGTGCGCTTTGCACTTCAACGAGTGTATGTTGGATATAGCCAGCAGTCCCATTCGATACTTACTGCCTCTGCCGATACCATCCACTTTCTCAAGTATCCATCACCATACACCTCAGCCATCCGTCGACCTCGTCCATTCTCCGCCATACATTGCTTGCCTCTTCACAGAATACGTTGTTCAGCTCTCCTGTCCCGACACCCATCAAATTCGAAATCTCTCGGTTCCTATAGTACTATATTGCCGCATTGCTTGCTGCCATCGCGCATCCGGTCGACCTGCCATTCGATCCAATCTGGAGTCTTCGCCAGTGTCATCGCGCTAGACTGCCTTGCCTCTGATTCGTGGCAGGTAACTCTTTCATAGCCTCTCTTTAGTAATCACCCCGCCGCCTGGTGCCGTTTCGGGTCTTTGCCTACGAAATCATCATCAGCCCGACGCATACGTACAACAACGCTAAAGTCCATCCTGTACTCAGAGGTTGCCAGCACCTCTTTACACTCGTGGCCATGTCGGCCGTTTATTCCATCTATACTTCTCCGAATCATGCGCCTATTCCGAATCATCTACCCACATTGATCGTAACGCCGTACGGTCAGCCTCACCACACGCTCTACTCCTATATCCACACCAACTTCAATAAGGAGACCTACCTGTTGACACCATCACCTCAAGGTGACCTGTGTGTCGCTAAGATGGTCCCACCCCCTGGTTCCCGCGGACCTGGTGGACCTGGCTCATCGGACGGCGGACATTCCAATCACGGCGACAAAACCGTGCGGTGCGAAGCTTCCCGCAATCTCAAATGGTCCATCACCAATACTGGTATCCATGCACCCGTATACAAGCTAACCTTACCCAATCCAGACGCCCCTGGCCACGAGCAGCCGCTCTTTCAGATATCCAAACCGAATCCTAATGCGACATGGTGGACCATGTTTTACTTCACCTACGCTGGACATCTCATACCTCCGAAACGTATCGAGTTTGGCAAGATCCAGAAGAACGCTGCTGCCGGAAGTGGAGGCGGAGGCGGTACCCGAGTCACCATTGCTGGCAAAACGCCCGAGGACAAAGCGGTCTGGCAAACGTTAGGCGAAGGGAACGAAGACATGGTGGAGTGGATCGTGCTGTGCGCAGCCCTTAATGTACTGGATGATGAGATCATCAAAGCCGCCCAAAGCAGCGAACCCAAAGCCTCGCCTGCCTCCGGTCCCAAGGCAGTCCCTTCCAGTCGACCGGCCGTAGCCTCCCGACCAGCTAACGGAGCATCCAAGCCAGGCATGCCCGTCCCTCAACCAAACGGAGGAAACAACCCTGCATACAGAGCGCCTAATCCGCCTGCCGCTATGCGACCCGCTCAAAACCATGGTCCCGGAACACAGCCTAATCCGCAGATGTACCAGCAGCGAGGACCTCCGCCCCCTCAAGGCTACCGCGGTCCCCCGCCCCAAGGCCCTCCTCAGGGCTACCCTCAAGGAGCTCCTCAGGGCCACCCTCAGGGAGCTCCGCAGGGCCACCCCCAAGGCCATCCTCAAGGTCACCCTCAACCTCAGGGCTACGGCCCCGCTCCTGGACGCGGGCCAGTGCCGGCTAGCGGTCGACGCTTCTGAGCCGCGTTTTGGCGCAATTGCGTGGACCAATGCGCTCAGGACCACCAAGTCAAATCGGCGCGTCACCACCAGTCGCTCCAAATGCTGCACTGTTTGCGCATTCCGTTGATGACTATGTAAAAACCGATCATTTACCTCACTTTCGACAGCGCCTAGTGACGCCTCGTCCAGCTTTACGTGTACGCCGGACAGCGGCGCGAGATAGCATCATCACGTTCTTTACATCCGGTCTACCTGTGCTTTTAGCCCTTTGCAGGACCTGTCCTCTGTTACCTGCTTCCTTGATCTGTACTATGTTTACCCCACGCCTCGACTCTGTCTACCGTTCCCACCTTTCCCCTCCGCCCATCAGGACAATGACTGCTTGCAATCCCAATACATCAACAAACCGTAATGGAAGGCAAACATAGTGTCGCTGTGATATCACAAAGGTTTAATGCCGAACAATCTCCGGAACTCCTCGAACAGCTGCGGATCGTTGACGGGTTAGTGTCGCGAAGGCCTGTATGCACGTTTGGGTGGGCACGACTTACGATGAGGGAAATGACTGTATGAGAGCCTAGTCTGGCCCAGCACATGCCAAAGCTGGGATCGGGGATCGAGAGGCAGAGGAGGGTATGGTAAGCAAATAGAAGTAAGAGCGTGCGAGGTGCGAGGGGGGGAGAAGAGGGAGGGGCGTGCGGGCTGGAGGGAGCACTTACCCTTTGTAGAGAGCGAGGGGTCCTTCGTGAGCGACAAGTTTGGCGAGGCAGTCGAAGGCGTTGGCGAATTCTCTGGCTTTGTCCTGCATGAGTCTGACCTTTACGGTGTCGAAGGGGGCGCTGGTGACGGAGCAGACCAAGCCGGCGACCATGGAGGCGGAGAGGTGGAGCGCGAAGCCCTCCTGGAGGAGGTGGTTGCGCTTGAGGACGGACTTGACCTGGTCGTACGAGGCGATCTGCGAGCTGGTGAGCACGGCGGCGCGCACAATGGTGGGGCCCACTCCGCGGTAGAGGCTGCGCATCCCGCCTGCGAAGCCGCCGCCACGCTGCCGCGCGTCCGGACCGCTCGGCTGCCCCGGCCGCGACCCCTCGCGGTAGACGTGGGCAAAGGCTACGAACGTATTGCGGTACGGTGGCTGCCCAGATGGACGCGGCGCCTGCATGCGTACTGGCGCAGCAAGAATGCAACGCATCAGCATCCCCGCGGCGACAGCGACGGAGCTTGGCACTTACCCTTTACTAAATCCGTGGGACAAGCAAACGCACTGCCGATGGCCCCGCTTGATACACCGCTAAGCGCCTTGAGCGCAAACGAGGCGTCCGACACCCCGAGCTGCGCGCTGTAAAAGTCCTTGAACGTCTCGTACATGCCGAAGCGGACCGTGCTGTACGTAAGCTCCCGACAGCACGACGCGGTCACCCCGTTCCACATGCTCCGAATCCCCTCCTGCTTCACCATCTGCCTGGTGACATTGACAAAGTTGGCGCGCGCTTTGTCGAGCATCAGCTGCTGACGCACCTTGATGATGTCGGCCGGATTGGTAAACGCCGCCGAAATCGCATTGCCCAGACCAGCCGAGGCGAACGTCGCTCCGATCGTATACGACTGAGAAGGCGGCGACGCTAGCGACACAGAGGCAGAGTGTTGAGGATGTTCCGCCGCGCTCACCGCCTGTTCGGGCGACAAGACCGACGCGGGCGTATGCGTCGACATGCTACCACCTCGTCGAGCGTCAGCCAAGGCGAAAAGTACGGACCGAAGTCGACGAAAGCAGAGCGCACAACGACGAGTAAGATGGCATGAAGCAACCCGTTTCGCCGTTCCGCTGCGGACGGCCGCACGAAATAACCGAACTGAATTGGAGCCGTCACAAACGGCCCATCCTCGGTCTTAAAACCGGACCCAGTAAGCCGCAGCGCGGCGGTTCAAACACCGACCCCGACACCCCGACTGAAGGTCAACGCGCGACGAGTGTACCCATGAATGTGCCCAAGACCATACAAGCATAGAGCGACAAGGTGTGAGCACTGCGACTGCCAATCACGGTTCTCCAGTGACAGAGCCGCCGAGAGCAGTGAGGGTACTTGTCTGGTTTCCTTTGCAGCTACGTGTATGTACGATTGCGATACTCAAAAGCGGGGTACGGTCGATTGATGATTGAGGCAGCGAGGAATCGTGCTGAATCGCGCACGTGAGAACATGCATAAATTCCCGATGACCCGATTATCTTGATGGATTTGGGTACGGGACGTGTCTTGTGACCTCGGCCGAGATCCAACAAGCTTGAAAGTCACGTGCTTTGCCTTTATGTGCTCTCCGTCACCAGTTGGTCCGTTAATCGTGATTGGAACGCGGAGCGGGGTTGCCTGCCCGTTGTGATTGCTGTCAGTGTGCCCGCGACCGGCGAGTGAATCCGCGAAGGTTGGCTAGAGGTTCGAGATCACGATCAGCCAGCTTCCTCCTTCTCCACCTATCGTCAAGTATCACCCTCGGTATCTCACATATACAAAATGGCTTCCTCGTAAGTGTCAGCAACAGCCATCATCAACGCATCGCCATCAGCACTCTCGACCATACGAGCGCAACGACACGCAGCGACAGTTTCTGACCAGCTTGCCTTTCCAATCGCTCGTTTCCACCTTTTCAAAATGTTCAACAGCGATCTTGCCGCTACTTACGCCTCCCTCATCCTCGCTGACGAGGGTCTCGAGATCACCGTACGTATTTAAAGACCTATGGAGTGGCACAGGCTGGCAATGGGTTTGGCGTGGTGGAGTTCAGAGCGTAATCAAAGCATCTGGCGCGTTGGAGACAGACTCGCGTCCGCAAGTCTGGAAGCCAGGCGCAACACTACTCTACTCGGATTGCGAACAGCTCGGCCATGGCTACCCAACAATATAGCCTGAGGAGCTGGCGACGCTGTTTTGCGCATCTCAGTGAAGGCGTGATTAGGAAAGCGGACAGTCAGGGAGTTGATTAGATAGGACATATTGCTCGGTTGCTCGCAACAGTTGTCGCGAGATACGAGGCTAGATGCTGCCACACGCCGCCAAATAACCGCAGTAGTCGCAATCTTGTGGGAGGCCAAGCCAGCGTTCGGCCCGAATCGACCAGCCTGTCAGCCATCTGCATTCCTCATGGCGGATCTTGTGGACTAACGAATGTTGTTGTCCCTTCTGCTATATCAATCAAACAGTCCGAGAAGATCGTCCAGCTCACCACTGCTGCTGGTGCCCCTGTCGAGCCCATCTGGGCTACCTTGATGGCCAAGGCGCTCGAGGGCAAGGACGTCAAGGAGCTCCTCACCAACGTCGGCGGTGGAGGTGCTGCTGTCGCTGTTGCTGCTGCCCCCGCCGGTGGCGCCGCCGCTGGTGGTGCCGCTGAGGAGAAGAAGGAGGACAAGGTGGAGGAGAAGGAGGAGTCCGTAAGTATCGACCTTGCACTGTGGAGGCGTCTCTCGGTCAGGGCACTTATACTGACCACTTGTGGTGCAAATTTTGACTCTTCTAGGATGACGACATGGGCTTCGGTCTCTTCGACTAAACGCTTCCAGGCGTTCCTCTTCCCGCTTATACACCCTTCCTCTCCTGCATTCAAGCATTCCTGCTCACGGTCCCGCGTACGCTCATGGCTCTGGAAATGAGCTAGCCCGTCCACACCGATTTATGTACTATCATAAGACCTGATTCGAGCCTGTCTTCTCTGGCGGCTCATAATCGCAAAACTACACTTCTTCTCTCCAGGTAGAGGAATCTGCTCTGAACCCACTCGCAGGTCTCTATCTGGGTCGGGTGCTCTCGGCCTGTGACAGCTGTCTACGTCTTGCCGGGCATTTCGGCTTGGCGTGCAAATTACAAAGGGATGAGGTAGCAATTGGAGGGACAGAAAGTAGTGGTACATTGAGGTTGATTGCAGATGCGTGCAGGAACGAGAATCAAGGGTCTTTGTCGTTGACGTGATGAGATGTGTCGCGGTTGTTGAGTGCAGGGAAGAGGGCCGGAGATGGTGGGTTTGGCGGTGTCACGACTCCCTTCGGTGAAGCAGGAAACAGCTGTATTTCGGACGGGCGGGGAACAGCGTTGGGGGCGTTAGTCAAGGCAAACGGACTGGTGGTCAGGCAATGCTCGCGCTTACCCTTCGTAGCCAAACATATTGTCCGGCGTGAATGTATCGCGCCATCGACCGACGAGCTTGCCGCCAGCAACCGAGTAGCCGCGATACAGCCATTTGCCCCGGCCGTCGGGGCGGTACTCTTTGGTCATCAACAGCATGCCGTCCCAGCTGCGCACACGGCCGCGGAGCACAAAGCGGCCCCATGCAGAATGTCCCTAATGGATTGGAAAGGAAAGCATACGAAGACGATGCACGCGTCAGATCAGAATCCAGGCCAGTGTCAGACGCCAAGTCATGGTACGTACACGTCCCGACAGCAAGATCTCGTACCGCGCACGACCGTCTTCATCGGGATAGGTGGGATATCGGTGCCAATCATCAGGCAAGGCTTTCGCCTTGCCCTTTCGATCAGCTGAGCCAGAGTCTTGCATAGCGTCGCGGGGGGCATAGCCTGCAGCTAGGAGGCTTCCTGTTCCCCCCTCGAGCTCTGCAGGGCCAAGCTCAACGAGCTTCTCCTTGATCTTCCATATCTGTGGCTGCTCGCCGAAAGGCCCTTCATACAAGCTTCGCATACGCCCAGCGAGCATCTCTCTGTAAGAGTCAAAGTCGAAGAAGCTGAAGCGTCCCTCCCAAGTGCCTTGGAACATGCCTTGACAGAACATCTGAGGAAGACCGGGGCTCGTGTAAGGATCCAGACAGCTGAGCAATCGCGTCACATCCTTGTCATGATCCTCGGAGCTGAGTAACAAAGGCGACCGGGTCGTCCTCGGCTGACGGACGGTCGCCTCACTCTCGGTATCGTCTGGATCCCTAAAATCTAGAGCACTCATGCCCAGAACCGCAGGATCTTTTTCGATCTTCATGAAGAAGCTGAAACAGGCACCCTGGGCGAGAATCGGAGACGCAATTTTGATTGTGCCGCCGCAGTGCTCGACTTCACAGAGCCTAGACTTCGGGGTAAGGTCGGCCAGGAAAGGATTGCTAGCTCTGGGACCGCCAGGATCGCCCGGATGTGGATGGACGGACGGGCTGACGACTGGACACTGCGAGACAGGCAAGTTTCTTAATGTCCATGGTGCCAAGTATGCATCAAATTTGTGGGCGGCAAAGACGAAAGGCCGTAGAACAAATAACTGCTCGTCTGATTCGCCCCGCGGTTCAAAGGCAAGCTGCTCTGGATCGGTCAAGAGGTATATAAGATGCAATGCAAGCGCCTTGTGAGTGGTCTCGGAAGGATAGCCAGGCTGGACAGAGGCCTCCAGCATCTCTGATGCATGGTGGACGGCCAGATAAGCGTGAATCTGCGCCCAGCATAATTGTTCGTAGTTCAGGCCATCGTTCTCCAGCATCATCAGGTAGGCAAGCCAAAGATTTTCGGTGATTTCGCTATCGTCATCGTCGTGGGGGTTCAGTCGAATGCTACCTCGTACTGCAGCAAGTCGCATTCTCTTGAGGATTACACATCGTCTTTTCAGTTCTTTGGCCAGATTCCTCGAGCTCACAGCCTGCTTGCCGAACCTTCGACCTAAAGCGGCGACATCGAACTTTGAGCGGAACACCCTCGCATACAGCCTAGGGTTGGCGTCGAGATTCAACAAAGTATAAAAGCGCTTGCAAACAAGCTGCAGAGAAAACAGATCTGCTGGTGGAGTCACCACGCTGGCGGGCTTGATGGAAGTATCGTAGAGAAAGCTCGACGGGACCGTAGTCGAAGATGAGGCAAACAAGGTGTCTGACATAGCAGCAAAACTGGTAATATTATCGAGAATCTCCGGCGGCATCGACAGCAGTCCGACGGAACTGTTGCCTGTAGACAGAACATCGTTGTAAGCCTGCATTTCGGCAGCTTGTCGATGTAGTCTAGCGGTTCATATGGCCTTTGACCGAAGATAGCGTGCTGATCTGGCTCCTAGCGCCTTGGCAAGGGGTATTAAGGGCAGTAGGCCGGGCGAGACTAGGAGAGTTAGGCAGCACAAGCCGCTGATGAAGACGGTGGTAAGGATGAAGGGTGAGCTGCACAGATGCGCAATGCACACATTTCCAAGTGACGTTCATGACCCTTGGAATTGCCCCACGCGATTCGCAGTGCTTGCATGAAATGTGATTCATAAGGCCGGAGCGCTACAATATGCTTGTTTCCGCCATCGCCGTTACCCAGGATTATATACTCTCACAGCACATCGAGCCGCACAGGGATGATGCTGATGCTTTTGGTGCCTAAATAAAGATGACGGACAAGGCAAATGGTACTTGCCATCCAGACTCACGGACAAGGCGTGGATGCACAATAGGTTTCTGTTCTGGACTTCCGTGCTTAGATTTGTACATCTTTAGCCTGAGTGAGCACATCTTTAGCCCGAGTGAGCGACAACCTCGGTCTTGATGCGACCTTTTCCCCGGGCGTCAAGACTGTTGACGGTGTGCTTCAGTTGTTCAGGTAGGGCATACTCCTCAAATTCGCCATCTTCACCCCCTTCAACCGGGAGACTGACATTGATCGCACTGCACTTAGCTGAGATGATCTCAGAGTCCAGAGAGGTCCTGGACAGGTATATCTGCCCACTGTCGCAAGCGTCTAGCAGCAAAGTCGGCGCACGACCTGTAATCTGGACCGCAAACGATGGCGAGCCAGTTATCTCGAGCGATGAAACCAACGTGTCGATCAGAATCGAAGTCTTCGTACAGTTTGCTTTGCAATGCAAACCGACATCATTTGGTCAGCAAGATGGATCCCGGCATATGTAAGCATGAGTGCACTTACTCATCTGCACGGCGTTCACTTTGCCTTTAATCTGAACGATACAGTTGTTGCAGTTGAAGATATTGACTGTCTGGTTCAGCTCAGTCTGGTCTATGGTAATAGCTCGATTGTCGTCGTGAAACTCCTGACGAACGCAGCCCGGTACGGATGTCAGCGCACCTGACGAAAGAAGACGTCACCGCTACACCCCAACTCACGATAGTCCATTTGTTGCCATCCAGTTGGGTTTTCGCAGGTTTTCGCGCTTTAAGTTGGGTAGGTTTGGCCGCTGGCTTGGGTGGTAAAGGCTTGGGAATAACAGGCTCAACTGTGGGCAGATGCGTGAAGGAGTAAAAACGAGGTGATGCGGGTTAAGTAGACAACCAGACGAACCGGTTACTACAAACGCTACGCCTACTTACCAGTCTGGGACCTAAGTTGAGGATTCTTGTGAGTCATTTGGCTCGCATCGACTTTCTTTAGACCCTTTGTGACGCTTTCCCCCTGGTTAAGCTGGCCGAAGACGGCGCCCATACCTCCAGTAGAGGCTGAGCTGTTGGCAGGGTGGGATGAGCCAGCAGCAGCAGGCGGAGGAGGTGGTGGCGGAGGGGTGCCGCTAGCGGTGGTGTTAGACCCCTTGGTTATAGGCGCAGCGGTCTTAAACGAAGCGACATCGACACCTTGGGGATTCCAAGTAAGGCCGGTAGGGTGATGCTTCAGAACATACGTCTTGAGTATATCGAGGATTTTGATAAAAGAACGACTCCATTCCACATGCGTTTTATCGGCTTCCTTAAAATCCTTTATCACTCTATTGGCGTAGAACTGAGCGCTGTCCTTCATCTCTGTGATGTAGGGGCTCGGTTTGGGCTCGACGGCGACCCAGCCAACGGCCGGGATACCCTCGCTAACGGTGCTGAGGTGATTGAAGCTTTGTTTGTCGCCGCGATTCTTGTCTCGCAACTCAATGACTTGATTGAGAGCAGTTTGCAAAGGCTTGAGCAGTTCAGCAAATGCGGGGGAGCTAACGCCTCCGGCGGGCTTAGAGCAAAAAGCAGCAAGCAGAATCAGGTCACGCTGCGCGGAGAAAGTCTTGGTGACGCTAGCTGCTTGCTCGTGTACAAGTCCTCCCAGTTTTGAGCTCAGCTGCTTGTACTCGTCTAGTGCCTCGTTGAGGGCCTCATCCCATGCCTTTACTGCCGAAGGAGTCTCTTTGGGCTCTTCTACCACGGAAAGAGGGGGCGGCGGAGGGGGGGCGGGTGGACCAGATGCGCCAGCACTCGCGGTAGTGGCTGAGTCTCTCGAGCTCCTTCCGAATTGGCTCACAGCTTGAGACTGATGCAGAGTGATATCTTCCAGCCGAGAGGTCGCAGCCTCAAGCCTGATGCGAACAAAATGTCTGGGTTAGAAGCGAGTCGCCAAGCATGTAGAGGAGGTTTGGGTGAGCTACTCGCCTTTTGATAAGGGTGCTCAGGTTGCCAATTCCGGTTGCCGACATTCTGCTGCCTATAACGAGTTGATGGCAAGGTTGGAGGTGATGGTAGTGGACATGACCAAATGTTTAGGGGTCACTGCGCCGTGGTCAGAGATCGTATATTGTGAATGTTCGAGGTTCCGCATGGGCCACCTCTCACTCGCCATCAGCACCCGTTATTCGACCTAACATTCTAATTGTGACGAAGTCTAGATGCAGTTCACTTCACTTATTCATATGCTTGTGATCCACTGACTTCTCGAAATCGTCACAGAGTCATGGTAGCGTCGCTTCACGATGTTGGCTGACGAACATCGGTCTTCGAAAGCGAACTACACTGTTGTCCCGAGGGATCACGGGCTACCTAGGAGTAGACATACAAGTTCATGGTATCTGTGGTAACAGGATAAGGCAGAGTATCCAAGTATAGAAGTGCGGTATGGGGGGGGAGGGGGGGTAGAGAAGGTGAGGGCCGGGGCTGGGGCGGGGGCGCGAGGCACAAATACATGAGGAAAACAGGTGGTGAGCCGGAGAAGAGCGGTGATAGTGTCATAGTGGAGTGCGCAAAGGACCATTGTGAGTACGATCATGGATCAATCGTCGCGGCTTTTGAGCGACACAGCCGCTTGAATCTCCCTCAGCTGTCCAGAAACGTCACCCTTCATCTTGCTCAAAAGCACGACAAAGTTGAGCATGTCCTCGTCCATCCTTGCTCGTTGTTGACTCCACTCGTCTTCTTTGTGCTCCGCTCTGCGATTTTTTCGCACATTCGGTCAAAGAGAACTGTCAGCTTTCCTGTTGAGGTAGAGGCAATAGACTCGAGGACTGTGCTTACGTGAGTTGGAGGCTTGTCAATCTAGACTCGGCCTGCTGCAGCTGAACGCTGCCAGAAGACTCAGTCTCGTAAGTCGATTTCTCTAGTTTGCCTTCGTCGGCCTTATATCGCTCCTGCACGCTTTTGCTGCTCTGTGCGTTCAAGATGATCAACCGGATTAAGTCAGCGAATGTCGTCCTGCATGCGCTACCTGTGGCATCAGAACAGGCACTTACCTTTTCGTACTCGGCCGCTTGCCGGGAGAGAGCTTCGCATCTCTCCTTGTCCGATTCCAGATGAGCCTCTTGCTCTGCCAAACCGTCTTGTAGATTCTCATATTCTTCCTGCATAGTGAGACGTTTCTTTGAGGCTTGGCGATACTTCTCGGCTTCTTGAGCGCGTAAAGATTCTATCTGTTTGCGGAAAGATCCCCGGATGTCTACCCCAGTTTGGAGCATAGTGGATGGGTTCGATGGTGTGAGTTCCAGCTCCTCGAGTAGTGCTCCGTTGGGTAGCTTGAAAGGCAGCAATGATATCGATCTCGCTAGTGGATTGAACTTGGAAATGCGGTCCTCGGTGTCAGCTTGCTTCTTGGCGATGGCGATCTCCAGCGACCAGCCATCGCCGGCTGCTTTCTTGTTTTGCTCGCCAAGATTCTCCAGGCGTTTCGACAGCCGATTCCTTTCTGCGAGCATCTTCTCATACTCTTCAGCGGACATTTCTTGGGCGTTGACCTGATCTTGCAGATCTAGTTTGCGCTTGCTCTTATCTTCGATTTCCTTCTCTGCTGCTGAGATCTCTTTGGCCAACCTTTCGATTGCCTTTTTGGTCTTGTCCAGCTTCGGTATGAGCACCTCGTCGTAGTAGAGCTTGAACTTTGCGACGTCGCGATTCAGCATCTCATTTTCCTCACGCTCGATCTTGAGAGGCGAGTCCCGGCCGAGGTAATCGGAAAGCTCAGCGTCGAGCTTACGATGCTCTTCTTGAAGTTGTTTGAGCTCACGTTCAATCGTTGCGTTCTTGTCTTCGAAGCGTACACCGAGCTTGGCATGTTCCTCGGGATAAGTATCCTCATTTTGCCAGAAGCGGTCATAGCAGTCCCACAAGTAGGGAAAGAAGAGAGACTGCAGGTCTTCAACTTCGTCAGGACGAGAGCGGGGCCCTGTACCGATACTTTCGGCCTGGTTGCCAAGGTTCACCATCCACTCCAGCATGGCAAGACAGTATGGCCAGTGACTTTGACTGCCAGCTGCGGTAAGTTTGGTTTTGCTCAGCTCGTCGGCTGCAGGGTATTTGATCTCTTTCATAAGGGTTAAGACTTCATCCTCAAATTTCTTGCCGTCAGCACCCATAACGAAGTTCATATCTATGCAACTGGCATAGATGTGCTTGAACATGCCTACGAATGCAGACTGAGTGGGCTCATGCACCCCTTTGTTGGCATCCCATCCGGCCATGGTAAATCCGGTCCGCTCAAGGTGCTCTTTGACTGCCAAGCCCATGCGTGTCTTGTATTGTTTGTCCTTGATCGGTCTTGTCTCGCGCACTCCTGAACCACCGGTGTTGCCCATATTACCAGGAGCTATCGAGAGCCTCCCAACGATCGACCGTCTAGAGCTTTATAGCAATTCCAAGAAAAAAAGGATACCGAGAAGGATGAGTCAGACGGTCGTGCAAACGAAAGGTTTGATGGACGGGGCTGTGAGACTTACTTTGGGGTCGCGGCTACTGCAAGACTCTGCCGCCCTGCCGACGCGACACTCTGTCGACCAGCATGGGTTCCAGAATCCCCTCGCCGGGCGCTGTGCGAAGATGAGTGAACGGCGGCCGACTGAAGTTGCTGTGCGCTGTTGGAAGGTTGGTGTTGTGCCACCGGCTGATAATCTCTAGAGGGAGCTACCACATTCATGGATGCGCGGGTGGCTGTTGATTGTTGGGGGATCATGGATGCCCGTGGCTGAAAGGATACAGCCGTGAGGGTCTTGATAGATTTGGCTGCCGAGGCTGGGACAGGGAGTGCTGAGCCTATCTGGCCACTGTTCTGATTGGGGTCAATAGCGGCGAGCGTCGAACGACGCGCAGCACCGCTCGCCATCTTATGAAGTGTATGTTCCGTATCTACTTTACAAAGCTACGATGTAGGTGGTGAAGACGAACCAAAGTTCCGAAGGTGCTGGAGCCTTATGCAATGTAGAGCAAAGTGGCTAACTCAGGTAGCAATGGAGACTGCACCTTGGCGATATCAGACGGCGGCGGAAGCGGATGATCTTATCCGAGGAGGTAATAGCAGAGACTAGGTCCGCTAGGGCTGCAAATGAGCGAGCGGCAACTAGGTGAGAGACAAAGTGTATGATGTGGTGGGGAGGTAGCCAAGATGACCGGATCTAGGGCGATGGTAATGTGAATGATGGCCATTAGTGGACATGGGTTGGTTGGGTCAAGCGTCTATCTCAATCTATCTATCCCGAGAGATACAGCCCACTCAAAACACGCGACGCGATCCCAGCGCAGGTTTAACATCCTCACGTGACCTGCGTTGGTTTTCCATGCATCCCGCACCTCGCATATATTATGATTTTGGTTCGGAAGTTAAACGCATTGGTTCACAGCCACAACGTGATTGTGCCTACCGTCACAAGTGGCGTAAACGAGTGGCGTAAAAGAACACGGCGTCAAATTACACTAGGTGGTAAGCAGGTCCTTCCCTATTTGCAGATGCAGCTCTTAACATGCTAAACTTCGGGCTCACGCATGAGTCCGCGTTGGGGGGCTGGCGGAGCGGTTACTGTACGTGTAGAAGCATGACGGTGTGGGAAATCTGTGTATATGTGATTTTGTGGTTGGCTGAATTCACATTTACGATTATTGTACCTGAATTCTTAGGCACATTACCGCTCGCAGCAATAATTAATAATCAGGTATAAGAACTACGCAGTGTGGAGGGTTCGTGCATGTGAGTATTAGCCGTCTGCCCCTGCCTACGCAGCTACCGCCTTAGACTCACACTTCATCTGTATCCTCTTTGGAAGACAACCCCATGCCCCGCCTCCATCCCTTTCATCTACCTGCTGACCCCCGACAATCCCGGCTCGACAGCCTCCATCGCCACTTGGCTCTCTTCGTTGGCCTATACCCTCCTTTTCTATCTTGCCCATACCGGGACGAAAGGTAACAGACGGTGGAGGCATCTATACGTTGCCAGTCGCAGTTAAAACAGCATTGTTCGCCGAGGCTCACGCGTTCCGTCTGATGCCCCCAGGACCTTTGTTCGCTAGCACCCTATCTTAGATAGGACGACGATGTCTACAGTCCCAGCAGTCTCGCCTGTGACGGGCGAGCCAGTACCAAAACATTATATCCACGCCTCCGATGCTTTCTTCCGTGATACGCAAGGTCGTGCGCTAATGCTTCGCGGTGTAAATCTGTCTGGGCAGGCCAAATCACCCATAGGACAGCCTTCACAGAAGTTGCAAGGCTTTTGGGAATCCGCAGAATCTGGAAAGGAAAGCTTCGTCGGGCAGCCTCTCAACCTGGATGATGGTTCTGCCGACACACATCTGGCTCGTCTACGCTCTTGGGGCTTTAATTGCCTCCGCTACGTCTTCACATGGGAGGCCATCGAGCATGAGGGTCCAGGCAAATACGATACCGAGTTCCTTGATTATACCATCAAAGTACTTAGAAAGGTCAACCAATATGGCTTCAAAGTGTTCATGGACCCGCACCAAGACCTCTTTTCTCGCTTCACAGGTGGTTCAGGCGCACCGTATTGGACCATCATAGCTTGCGGAATGAATCCACGTAATTTCACGGCTACCCAAGCAGCTTTCATCCACTGCGAATGGCCCAGCCCCGAATCTTCAGCTCCTAAAGATTTCCCGGATATGCTGTGGGCGACCAACTATACCCGCCTCGCTGCCGCCACCATCTCCGTGCTCTTCTTCGCCGGCAAGCATTTCGCACCGCGCTGCATAATAGATGGCTGCAACATTCAAGATTGGCTTCAGTCCCATTTCCTTAACGCCTGCAAGCAACTCGTCGACCGCATCGTTGCGGCTGGCGACCTGGTTGATCGGTGCGTCATCGGTTGGGACAGCGTCAATGAGCCGAACCAGACGTACATCAGCCTAGCAAGCATCTCCTCTATCCCAAAATCGTGGCAACTCAAAAAGGGTCCCGTTCCCACGCCTATTCAAAGTTTCCGGTTAGGAGCCGGCCTGGCGCAAACCGTCGAAAGCTGGACGTTCGGTTCAATGGGCCCGAAACGTATTGGTTCAGTAATCGTCGACCCCAAGGGTATGTTGGCATGGCTTACTGAGGAAGAAGATGGTGTACAGGGAGGGTCTAGGTGGGGTTGGGAGCGCGATCCTGCTTGGCCACTAGGCCAGTGCGTCTGGGCAGCGCACGGCGTGTGGGACCAGAGCTCTGGCGACATTCTCAACGACGCTTACTTTGAGCTGTACAAAGGTCCCGCTGGCGCCCGTAGGGCCGAGTTCGTCGAAGACTATTGGCTCCCACATTGGCGGAAATATGCTAGCCTGATCCGCTCAGCTCACAAAGAGGCCATTATGTTCGTTCAGCCTCCGGTTTTTGACCCGCCCCCTCGCTCATTATGTCACGATGATCTGAAGCAAAGAGCATGTCTCTCAAGCCATTTCTACGACGGTTTAACCCTTATCACCAAGCATTGGAACTGGTTCAACGCCGATGCGGTTGGTCTCCTTAGAGGGAAATACCCGGGTGTTTTGTTCGCTATTCGCATTGGTAACAAAGCTATCCGACAGTGCATCCGGGATCAGCTGGGGTATTTGCGGCAGGACTGCCTGGACATACTCGGCAATTATCCTAGCCTTATCGGCGAGATTGGCATTCCCTACGATCTAGACCAGAAGAAGTCGTATTTTGGTGATTCAAGAGGGAAGGGAATTGGAGATTACTCTGCACAGGTTCTGGCTATGGATGCGTCGCTGAACGCTTGCGATGGCCAAAATTTGCTCAACTATACTATTTGGACCTATTGTCCTGATAACAGTCACGAATGGGGGGATGACTGGAACGGCGAGGATCTCAGCATTTGGAGCAACAACGATATCAAAAGCATCGAGCAAGATAGCAACGGACGCAGATCCTCTCCGTCATCATATTCTCTACATCCGAAAGCGACAACGTCCTCATCTGCATCCTCATCAACATCTGCCTTTACCCTCCCGGGCGCTGTAATGGAATCGAGCGCCACAAGCGCTCCATCGTTACTCAATGGCTCCCGTGCGGCTGCAGCCTTTTGCCGACCTTTTCCTCTTGCCTCCATCGGTACGCCTGCCACCATCGAATTCGACATCAAGTCCTCGGAATTCTTCTTTGCGCTTGACGTTACGGCAGCTAAGTTAGACAACATTGATGTACCCACCGAAATATACCTTCCTTTTCTCCATTACGGAGCGGATGATGTAGCAGCGGCTGCCAGTGGCAACTTCGGCGATTGCAAGAGGAAGAGGTCCAGCGCAGTCTCAGCCCGCTGGTCTCGTCAGCAAGATGAGCGTCTGCGCTTTACGGAAGCACTACCATCGTCCCATACCAGCATCAAAACCTCGGATAGTTCGTGTCAAGACGACACATCAACCTCATCCAGGGAATCAAGTCCACTAGCCTCTTCTGACATGCTTCTAAAGTCGTCATCCGACTCTCCATGCGCAAGCGGATCAGACAATGCGCTACTCGCGGTCGACGTGGAGGTCTCGGCCGGACGATGGCAGGTAGAGGGCCAATACTTGCAATGGTATATTAGCAAGACTGAAGCGATCGCTGACGATGTAGAGAACCCGGCCACTGGAGTGTTTCGACACTCGATCAAAGTAAAGCGCACTGGCGGACCTGTCAAATTTGAGATGTCCGGAAGCGCCTGGGACATATTGGCGTCATGTGGCCTTCTCTAACCATATCAGGTAAACGCTTGTATGGCGCATCACGGAGCTCGTTAACATCAAGTCCCGCAAAAGATACCGGAAAATGTTTTCCTGCGTACGTTTGGACCGAAACCTTCCTCAGACTTATATGTAGCAGTCCACATCCATTAACTGCGAACAGTATCTTAGCGCACGGTCATTGGTATAAGGAAACAAAAGAGATAGGTGAAGATGAAATGTCCCCCAACGGTTAGCCAGCTACAGTGGGGACGCTCGTGACGCAATACGTGACAAACAGATGCATAGTGAAAAATCAGACGAAAAGGAGAACGTCAGGGCTCGCTGGCGCATGGGAATGAAAAGGATCCGAAGGATGAAACCAAAAGTGCACTAGAATGGTGCGGAGACTCGCAAGCTATGTCGCGGTGGTCTTTGAAAAGCGAAAATCCAGAGAGGTGTTCTGCTCGCCATAGCGGCGGCGGGTCCTTTGCTCGAATAATTGGAGGAGTGCTACAGTCCGGGTGTAGTGGGTCGAACCAAGCTGAGCTGAGCGGCGCTTGTCGATCGTCATATGCTAAGATTTGGCTGCGTCGTTAACCATCTCGGAAAGACCGTTATACAAGTTAGCGAAATTGTTTAGGTTGCCTGTTGGAGTGGCAGCAGCAACCGCAGCAGCAGCAGACGTTTTGGACGCGGCGGCAGATTTGCTAGCCTGGACGCTGGCGCGCGACTTGCTGGCCTTGACGCTGGCGCGCGATTTGCTGGCCTTGGCTGACGAACTAGAAGCAGCAGCTTCGCTGGAACGAGATAGCGCGGCCGCCTTAGTAGCAGAGTAGTGCGACGCGGAGCTGCGTGCAGCTGAAGCGGATTGAGAAGCTTTCTGCGCAGCTGATTTAGCAGCAGCTTTCTCTTTTGCCGCAGCCTCCTGTGCTTTCTTTTTGGCAGCCTTTGCTGCAGCTTGGGCATCGCTACCGTCGTCTTCGTCATCGTCGTCGTCGTTGTTGTTGCTGCTGCCGCCGCCTTCGCCTGCTGGCCACCATGTAATGGCGAATTTGCCGACCCCGACATCATTGAACTGCTTGAAGAGGCCAACGCTCATGTCAAGGGCTCCATAAAAGCAGTTTCCTCCGCCAGTCGGGCAGGCATCCTCCACCACGGCGTTGACCTGTTTTTTACCGTTGCTGATCGTGATGGTCTTTCCACACCAGGACGAACGCTGACTAAGGTCGCCGTACATGGGTTGGTTCAAAGCAACCACAAACTGGTCTGGGCTAAGGTACTTCCCACAAGCTCTGAACAGGGAGAGACAAGCAGGACAAATGGGACGGTGATTGTTAGACGCTATGCAAGGCGGTCCGAACAAGTGTTCTGCAACTTACCCAGCATTTCCTGTCCCCACATCGTACCAAGTAGCGTCACCAGAGTAGGTTGCTCGCTTTGCGAGAGCAACCTCCGCATCGCTACCTTTAGCATGATGCCGTCGATGGGCGTGAGGCTTGCTGTGAGAAGTGGCCATGCTAGTAGATGCCAAGGCAGCGAGCACGACAGCGGTGAAAGCCTTCATGGTAGAGATTGATGTAGTACGGTATATAGCGGTCGATCAAGATCGAAGCGATCGAAGAGTGAGACTGATAAATGTATGCTGAAACGACCGTGTTGAATTGTAGCACAGGACAACAAAAGGGGGGTTGACGGTCCGCAAGGAAGAGTTCCGGGGACAAGAGAAACCAGAATACGAAGGATCGACGAGAAACAAGGAAGGGGGAGTGGCGCTGGAATGGGATGATGAGCGGAAGGAAGGGACGGGAGTAAGCGAAGAGATGTGTGACGGGGAAAAAGGGGGGGGAGGGGACCATGTTTGCTGCTCTCTCGCCAGCGCCTACACAATCGCTTGTCGATCTAGCGGCAGGCAGCATGCTGGCGACTAGTCGAATTCCGCCTGTTCAAAGAATGCAATACAATTTCTCGACTGATGTTTTTAGCGAGGTAGCTAGAGCCTCGATTG
This sequence comes from Tranzscheliella williamsii, assembly GCA_023212725.1. Taxonomy (NCBI): domain Eukaryota; kingdom Fungi; phylum Basidiomycota; class Ustilaginomycetes; order Ustilaginales; family Ustilaginaceae; genus Tranzscheliella; species Tranzscheliella williamsii. Next base: position 248,328 of record JALBYF010000022.1, read on the forward strand.
ATTGAATTACCTCGTGTTGGTCGAGCGGAGTCGCACTTCCGCGCCGCTGAAGCCCAACGCTGCGTGTTGCAACTGTTTGTATACAAGCCCATATGTTCCTGTCCACACGGCTGTACTCCAAAGCTTGGACCTTACCGTTCAAAGCCTCCTTGAGGATCGACAACATACATGTCCTGCAGTTCGGCTGTCCTTGGCGACTCTGCGAGAGACGCGCTCTAGTCTGTGCTAGCCGCTTGCCCAATTTGGTTGGGGTCATCCGCACGCTTGCAGCCCACTGTATCCGGAGGTCACGTAGAAGCCGCAAGTCCTTCAGGTGAACGTTCGTCTTGGGACTAGTGAACACGACGCCCGTAGCCATCCGAGTGTTGAGCGCACAGTGCCGGTGATCCGGGCGACTGCGGTGTCCCAGTGCAAACTGCTCTTTGCCACACTGCCTTTAGGCTGACTTGCGCGACCGACGCAAAGGTCCTGAAATCGTCCCAGGTACAAATATGTAGCCAACGTCAACTCGTTCTCCGTCCCGTGATCGGACGTACCTGACTCTCGCATGCCCGCCAAAGTACCTGACTTTAGTAGGTCATTGCTGGGCATGCTATGAGCATGCGGGTAATAGGGGTGCCCCAGTTCGGAAGCAGGGAGAGAGGCACAAAAGCACCGTACCGGCTGCAGCACTCTTCCAGCCAAGAAACCGAAGGAATTCTTCGCTGCATGAGACGCAGACAGCCGAGCCGGACCTTGTTGCCATCAAAACCACGACCGTATGCGTAGTCGCGCCGCCCCCTATAGCTGACATCACAATCTGTACTGGGCATAGCTAGTGATTTTGTGCAAGTACTAGGATTTACCTGTGGAAGCGCGTTCCCACGCGCACCGCTCCTGATTTGAAGTGTTCCGAAGACCGAGTGAATATATGGAAGGAGCAGGAGCAATTTCAAAGGTCCGTAAACCCTAGTCACTATATATATATATATGAGTTACGCGACGTTGAAAACACGTTTCCAGCGTTGCGATAAGTGTGTATATGATTGATAGAAAAGTCTGTTATACATACAGCCAAACATTGATACTATACAAAAAGGCACGGCGTTCCTTACGCCATGGTCGCCAGATCTACATGAATCTATAAATCATCCTGCGAAATAGACTCATCGCCTCGGCATCCTCACCTCAGGCAAGCAATCGAACGGGCGCCGCCCCAGACGCCCCACAACAAGCAACAACCGATAGATCCTTGTGATGAAATAGGAGCTTTGACAAGAGTGGGATTCCCACGCCCGAAGACAGCTGGTATTTCGCGGGATATCTTCCTTCATGCTACGGCCTTAGACCAACTCGGCCATCTTGCCTAAGCTGACTCATGGCAGAAAAATATGTATCTATGTGTTCCGTGCGACAACACAATCAGTTTATCGGCTCCGGTACTGCTTTAGGTGCAGGTAGACTCATACGAAGACCTGACAAGGTAGGCGTGGAAGTGGGGCTTTTAAGTAGATTAGGGTATAATATGCAGATTGTTGGTACAGTTGTACAACAGGACGGGAGCGGCAGAGATAAAAAGCGAGGAGCGGAGGCTTGGATCTAGATCCAGGTTTCGGAGAGCTCTGGCTTGGCGAGCAAACTGGCGCGAATGCTTTCGAATACAGAGACAATGACCTCTGAGTTGGTCATCAGGTTATGCCCGGCTCCCTGCGCGATGTGTAGGGAACAATTCGGCATGCTTTGCTCCAGTGCTTTTGAACTGGCGACACTGATACGGTCGTCTTTGGAGCCATGCCAGACCTTACATGGAAGTCTCAGATCCTTAAAATCGAACCCCCATGGCTTTCTTCCAAGGACTAAGTTGAGATCGTCGATAGAGCCTCGTGAGCTCTCTGCGTGAGACGCTCGAAGCAGATCCAGAGCACTGTTGTATTCCTCTGCGGAACCTGCGGTCATATCTGCGGATTCGACGTCGCCGTCGTTTGACAGCAACGAGGCGTTGTCGTGGTAGGCAGCTTCGCTGAACTCAGGAGATGGCGGCCTGTCAGCGGTGGTGGGAGTCGCAGGCAGCGCCTTTGATTGGAGACAAGCAATGCTTATTTTCCTTTGTCGAGCAGCGGCAGGTGGCGAGAGAGAAGGAGAAGGTGTTGGACTGTGTGTAGAAGACGGTGCCTTCGTTGCTTTTGCAAAAGACCCCAAAGTGGGTGGTGTAGCCTCGTCATCACCCCCGACAGGTACCAATACATCCCCAGAAGCTTCCATGATCTCTTGCCGGCCAAATGCCTGTCTGGATCCGAGAAAGCCGCCGAGTCGGGAAGGCTTACCTTTTCTCAACCCTGCCCCGGTCTTTGTGTCAGACAGCCGGTCTTTTACAACCCGGGTGTCGGGCTGTTCGAGGGTCAGCTTCTGAGTGTTCTTTGTGGCATCCTTGGGCTCGGCTTTTCCAAGCTTCCACGCCTGTATGCGCCATTCAGCGGCTTGAGCGGTCTTGATGAATCCCTCCGGAACAAAGCGGAGCCATTTGTAGCCACTGTCTTGGTGAAAGCCTGTCCAGGGTGCAAGCAGTTGCACAGAACCAAATATACGATCGTGAAACTGGAGGGCACTACCGACCGCGAACGGTGCTCCGGCACTATGTGCGATGATCGAGAATTTGTCAACTTGAAGGCGGTCAGCGACCTCGCCGACCACAGCGCCCCATCGTAGCACGCTTCGGCTTTCTAAAGGAATGGCCTCAGTGCGTCCTACACCCCAGCGGTCGATGCAAATAAGCCGAAGTCCAAAGGTGGCTGCTATCTCGTCATATAAACCTATCAAGTGTCTGACCGCACCGAGACCCAAAAACACCATGACAGGATGGCCACTCTTGTCGCCGACTTCTGCAAACGACACGTAGAAAGCACGCATACCGGGTACCTGTACTTGCGTGTATTGCGTCAGACGCCTGTTCGCTCCTTCCTGAGAGGATCCTATTTGCGCGAGAGGCCTAGGTTCGTCACTGACCAGAGCGAGATTCAATCTATCACGCGATGAACCTATCCAGCCCCTTCCGACATGTTTGCTCCTCGCCGTTAAGATTGCGGAGCCCGGTGCTGCAGGCGAGATACTTCGTACTCTGTTTCTTCTTAAGGTCGCTCGGACTTCACACTCCACAGAATCTACCGATCCATCGGAGCTTTCCTCTGAGCTATCTTGGTTAAGAGCGTAGCGTTGGTCTCTTTCTGATTGGCGTATTGAAAGGGCATGCATCGCCGTTGCCGGATCGAATGATGACCAAGAAGCTGAGCGGAGAGAGGTCGGTCTAGACGGTGCAGGTGTAAGAAGGCCGGCAGAGTGAGATCGTATGATCTCATCTATTGATTTGATTCGTTCTTGCACCAAGGGTTGCGCACTTGCTTGCGACTTGCCCAGAGCTATAGAGGAGGCAGCATAGGTGCTAGGCACTGTCCTGTGCGGATCTTCCTTACTGCGAGCTTCGATTCTTGATGTCCGGCTGTGACATACCAAAACCTTGTTTGCTCCGCTGCTGAGGCTTGAGGATTTCGCGTCGCGATTCCTCTCCGTTGATCCAACCTGGCTGTGATAACGCTGTCCGTTCTGAGAGCGCGGCGTGTGGGTGCCCGATCCCAAGTCGCTGCCAGACTTCTCAGATTCGCGATGGCGCCTGGGTCGAGATTCGGACGCCAGCAACGCAGACCTCGGAACGTACGGTCCTTGAGACTTGCGCTCTGGGTACAGATCGTAATAGCTCCGACTCGATATAGGTTGCGAAGGGCCAGCGTTCTCCAAAATACCCGCTCTGATGCTTGTCGGGGCGGCTTCTTTGGCGGCAGACCTGGTTGACGGAAGCGACCGTTGAGATCGCAACTGCGGGTTCCTGCGTTCCATGATCGTTCATGAAGACTCCGCGTAAGAATTGTCCAGGATGCCTCGCGAAGATGCGTGTCGCCCAAGTGGTTGGATGACGATCTGACCCGCCATTTGAACAATCTAAACCTCGGTGTCGTGACAAGGTGCCCTGGATACTGGGAGGGCGAATGGGGTGGGGCCTTATGGTGACCTACATAGTTGACATTGGTTGACATCGCATCCGTGCATTTTCCGCAAATGCCTCGAGAGAGACCAACATCAAATGCGCTCCCTGTATGTTAAATCTATCGCTGCATCATGCTTTTTGGGAGGAACACCTGATAAATGGTATGCGTTTGTAAATGACTTAGCTAAAAATTGAGGGAGAGTGAGGCTAGAGTACTCACTATCAAGACTGTTGAGCTCATGGAGAACTATAGTTAGGCAGCAGTTTACCTTTGCTAATTGCCAGTGTGAGTGGCTACAGGCAAAGGGATCTTGGCTTTTCAGATGATTTTATTACATAGACTCTTCACAAGTTGTGCATGTATATATGTGATTCAGTCGTATAGCATATCTCCTCTTGCATGAGTGAAGAGTCTTGATTGACCATAGGGTACTGGGCAGTCTGCGCTTGCACATAGTGCAATGCATCCATCTCTTATCCCCAGGTGCAAATTATGTGACAGTTGTTATAGGGTGCCCTGGGTCGCTGCTGGAGATGCAAGGGTCAGCTGTGCCGTTACAGTGTTACGCCCCAGGGTCTGATAACCTCTGGCACTGGGTAAAGCACCGGTGTGACCGGTGCTTGGGGTAGAGGCTGGGGTATTCGGTGGTGCACCGCTACGAGAGGCCGTACGATGGCGACGAGGTGGTTAGGGTCAAGTACTTCTCCTATTGGGTAGCAATAGACTAAATACATTCGACAACCTCCAGGAGGGGAGGTTGTGGGCGCTGTTGGGTATATATACCGTAGACTTGGGGCGGGGATAGGGGTAGAGAAGGCACGGACCAGGTATGGTGCCGCGGATTGAGGTGTCGTGCTGGCAACCGGCCTTGGTAGGTGGTGAACCGTAACATACAGCTGTGCTCATGGCGATGGGGTCAACACCATCACCCATACGTTCATTTCAGACAGGTTCTGGGAATATGAAGTCCCACCATGAAGTGGCAGTAGCAGGCTACCCACATCACAGGTGGAAGAATAACTATGTATATAGAGCAGCACGTTGGGGCTGGATGAGGAGGATCCTCATCCAGTCTAGTTGATATACACAGTTCTTTACTATTGAGGTATTGCTTGCAACACAGTGCAAGCTATACCTTTGTACACCTAGTACAGTAGATCCATGCTCTGTAGGGCACTGTCCCTGACCACATTGCCATAGGACTCTGTCTATTGGTGCTTGCGCATGCAGTGCACTTGGACAGTGACTCTTGCCCAAGTTCAGCTGTTGTCATAGTCACTGTCACCAGGTCCCTGGACAGGTGACTCAAACAGTGATCCTAGAGCTAGCATCGCTCTACAGGTACTCCACCGTTACAACAGTTCTCGTTTAGTTGTGTGTGTTTCATACTGAGGTCCCATTGTTGAGCTCTGTGTCATAGGACATGCTGGTGACCCCAGCGGTGGAGCTCGAAGAACAGGGTCATACATGTAGCAGGGTGCTGGACCCGACGGAAACCATGGAGTAAACTGTTACGCCCCAGGGTCTGATAACCTCTGGCGCTGGGTAGCTCACCGGTAGCACCGGTGGCAGGGGTGAGGCTGGGACGCACGGTGGGTTGCCGCTACGAGAGGCGGGTCACTGGCGGGAGCAGTAAGGATCCAGGTCGTATACTTGATCCACTGAGTAGCAGTAGACTAAATACATTCGACGCCCGGTCGACTATCGGGCGCAGTGAGGGGAGGGGTTTATATACAGGTACGTCGGTGGTCCACCACGCGCACCCCCGGTGGTCTGCTGGCACATTGGCCTGCGCACGGGCCAAGTTTGTGACCGGGGATGCATCCGAGTATCCGCTCGTGTCCGGCCGTTGATCCCCATCCTACCGGCCGTAACATAAACGAGTTAGCGAAACGTTGAGGGAGAGTGAGGCTAGGGTACTTGCTATCATGAATGGCGAGCTCGCGTTGAACTATGTTCGAAGAGCAGTTTACCTTTGCTAGTCGCCAGTGTGCGTGACTACAGACAAAGGGATCTTGAGTTTTAGATAGTTTTATTACATAGGCTCTTTGCGAGTTGCACATGTATATATGCGATCATAATCATATAGCATATCTTCTCTTGTGTGAGTGGAGAGTCTTAGTTGTCCTTTTCCCGGGTGCGGGTTGGATGGTTGTGAGTGTCTTTCACACTGGGGTTGCGCCGTTGCGCCGATCTTACCGGCAATAAGACAAGTGCTTATCGCTGTAACTCCAGGTTACCTGGTGTATTGGCGGACCTTTTCTTCTACTTGCATAGCCATAGTCTTATCTCCTCGCCAGTTCTGCCATTGCCATCGCGCAGTTGCATTGTTTGGCCAAGGATCCAACTTGTAGTAATTGGGCTCCCATGTATTCACGCGACAAGCATATGTCTTGTGGCTTGGTCGCTGCGATATCCAAATCCTAACAGGGCCGAACTACGACCCTCGCCCCCGTACCATCAGCAAGCCAACCCAGTAGAGCGCCACATACAGAGCCTCATTCGCATCATATGGGCTCTGGCACTGAACTCACCCAAAGACTGGGGCCGTTTTCTCGCAGCAGCTGAGCTCGCAATCAACACAACACCTTCACTTGCAACTGGCCACGCGCCCTTCGAGCTCGTTTATATTCAGAACTGCGATGATCACGTCCTCCCTTCAGTTGTCGAAACGGATCGAGAAGACCTCCTTTCAACAGCGTTCGCACGGCTGGACTCCGCACGAACGGCGATACTCTTGCAAGTGGATGAGGCCAAGCGACGCTACGACCGACGGCATAATATTAAACTTATGCGTCTGGTGGTCAACGCACTTTGGTAGGATATGACATTCACAGTAGACAGTGATAGTTTACCTAATGCAAGTTGATACTAAATCTCAAGTGAGTCAATCGGTTCACAGAGTGAGCGTTCGTCACGCTTGGGGCTAGGAAGAATGTTGTAGGAATGGACATGTTGCTCTCGACCGGGGGTCGAGGGCATAGTGCTTATATATGTACACTTCGTGCTACAAGGGGAATGAAGTGTGGACCATAGGCGCAATAGTGGGCATATGGTGAGTGTCTCTGCTGAGCAGGCGAGAGCTCACTTAGGGTAGCTCTCGTCCAGTGCCTCCATGTCAATGGAGTTCAGCACAGCAGATGATGTTTCCCAGCAGGGAGCGAACATCGTGTACTTGCATTCCGTTAGGAACAAAGAACATATTCTTGCAGAGAAGGAATTCGCTCCCTGCGTAGGATGCAGAGAAGGATTCGTTCTAATGAGGGCCCTAAGGGGATCACATGCGTGCGACACCTTATAGGGTTTGCCGACACACAGCCAGATTCTAACACATAAGGCAATCCCGCATGTGAGAACAGGAGACTTAGTCTTCATCCGCTTGCCGGATCGACCGGTCATCGGCGCCCAGCACTACACCAAGCTCGACCCACCGAAACTCGGCCCATTTGCAATTAAGGAGATCATCTCGGACCACCGGGTTCGACTCGAGCTACCACCCGACCTACAAGTCAGCGACATCTGTGACATATCGCAACTAGATCTGGCGCCTTTGCCACCCGATCTGTTCGACCGGCCACTCAACGCTCTTCCAACAAACCCAGAAGCGGAATCGCTCGAGCAGAGATTCAAGCTCGAGCGAATCGTCGACAAGCGTACTTGGCACCGTCGCCGCCAATACCGTGTCAGATGGGTCAATGACCCTCGCACCACTTGGGAATTCGAAGACGATCTCATCAAAGACGGATGTGCAGAGGCCATCAACGATTGGCGCCTCCACAACGTTCAGACACCGCCACTACCGCCAACCCCCGAACAACAAATGCTCAGTCTGAGCATCGACGGCGCCGAACATCCCATAGCCTTTATCTCCACCACCACCACCCCAAGCGAAGCCAAGCTCGTCGGATTAGAGCTCGAGATGACATGCTTGGTGTGGGCTGTACACCGCCTTCAACACTATTTGGACGGTGCTGTCAAAGTCATAGTCGTCACTGATCACGCACCACTTGGCGCCGTGGTCAGAGCTGCCTCCCACACAAGAAAACACTTCACCCCGAGGATCGAGAAGTTGTGCACATATCTGATGCCCTACATCGATACAATGGAGTTCATCTACAAGCCTGGCAAACTCCATGCCAACGTCGATGCACTATCCCGCCTCCACCACGAAGCCCCGACAACAAGACAAGCATCTCCATAGCGACCCTCCGACAACAGCACGCCCCCACTGTTCGCACCAATGTACATACTGCATGCAGCGGAGGAGGGGGGTGTCATAGTGTTGGAACTTTAGTGCTATGGGCGCCCAAGTCCTAACAGTCCGGCACCACGGTGAAGGTCCCGGGTACCTTGGAC